>BLXT01003865.1:1329297-1350071 GCA_019648995.1 Plakobranchus ocellatus | reverse complement strand
AAACACATAACACTATTTTTTCTCAATGACTTAAACAATCAATAAAGACAGACAGTTTTGTAATTTAATATTTTTTTCATCAAAATCGGAAAAATTAATATATTCCAATGACATTTTCTGAGATTTCCTTGAAGGCACAGCTATAGAATAAAGACCTCAAGCAATTACAAGCATAACTACATTCTTGCACATAAAAACTTGACCAAATACAATAAAGCAAGAAGAACATTATTAGCCATGAAGATGGGCTCGTGAAAAAAAAGACAAACATTCTTTTGTGAAGAAGTTTGATTTAAAAAAGAGGAGGAGAAAAAGAACTGTTTTTGATTCATGAACATAATTTTCTTTCAAAATGTGTGTTCTCGTTTTGCCTTATACAACAACTGTGTAAACAAGACCTTCCATGCAAATCAGCACATAGCAGTTAAGACAAAATAGGATTTGGAAAGCCATTATTTCCAAATTGGGTAAAGAAGGAGCTACTGCTTAAAATAAAATTTTCAAAAAGGAGTAAATCATAGAATTCTCTAACTAAAAACCAAAGAAAACTATCTTGCTTTGATCACAGTCACGCTGGATGAGACAGAACACAGTAGGCAGATACAACGCAGCCACTATCATGAACACTGTGTGAATGTTATCACTTGGTTTCCCACACGCTGTGTTACTTGTTGACATCGCTGTTGTCCTTGGGAAGACAGAGGATGCAAGTTGCGCATTAGGACAGGCAAAGACTAAAAAATCATAATGTCTCAAATTTTGTCGCAGGGTGAAAATAAAACACTTTGCAACAAAACCTGACGAGTTATGGGTCTATACTATTATACACATAAGTTTTTTCTTTTTTTTTTTTTAAATAAAAAATTGCAAGCCTCTTCTTAATTTGCCATAATACATCACAAATTATAGCAAATCTATCAATTCTTCAATAATTTCAAAAAGTCTCATTCTATGCTGGCACTACATATATACCTGCATATGAACTGACATGTAATATCACATGCATTTTCTTTTCTTTTACTGTAACTGTCAGGCTCTTACAAAATAAGAATTCTTTGGTATTATTACTGAAATTTAATAAATGTATAACTTATGGTATCAAACTTACTCAAAACAAAAAAAAAGATACAACAGAAAGAGAGCAAGATAGAGATGGAGAAAAACAATCATTAAAAAAAAAAATAGGAAGAGACAAATTTGGCAAATATAAGCTGAACTTACTGTGCTGATGCATGTTGCTGTGAGAGTACTCGTGAAAGTTCTCATGCCTGTGTCTGCCCCCATGATGAATGCCATGTTGGTGAAAATGATCATCCCCAAAATCAAACATATCATCAAAGTCACCAAATATGTCGTCATCCTCAAAATCAAAATTAGAACTAAAGTGGGTGTCCGAGCCACCAAATCCATTGCTTCTTCGCTTGTTGCCATTGCCTCCACCAAAAAACAGGGTCTCCTCATCAGGGTCCATATCATGGAACAAGTCATCAAAGTTAAAGAAACCTCCAGAGTGGCCAAAGTCAAAACTGTGGAAGCCATTGCCACCTTGTCGATGGAAGTGTTCTCCATGTTTATGAGCATTCATCGCTTCATCGAAATGTTTAAAGAAGTCATCAAAATCTTGTTGATAGAAACCTCCATTGTCATTTCCTGCCTCTCCATCATCACCATACATGTCATATTTCTTTTTCTTTTCAGGATCACCCAAGATATCATAAGCTGAAAATACAGAAATCAAAAATAAAATATACATCAACAATATTATTATTGATGTTACTGGCATATTATTTCAATCATTACCTTCTCAAAGAACAGAGTAAATTTTGTTGTAAGAGTATTTCATATTTAGTTCAGATCCATCAGTCACCAAGTGATGCATTCATGAGAATCTGAGTAAAAAGTAAAGTGAGTCCATGCTTATCAAAGCATCAGGAAATCCAGGAGAGGGTCCTGAGGAGCAAGCAATGAAACCTTGAGGCTCTCATGTAAAAGAGAATCTGCTTGGTTCTAATTGGTCAGAAAGCTACAACTTGATAGATCCAAATTGTTCCCATCACCAGGATATAAAAAAGCAAAAAAAAAAAAACATTGACATACACACATCTTCAAAATAGAAGAGGACTAAATAGATTGAAATTTGCATGAACCTAGATTGGACTTTTCACAATAAAATATGATGTAGATATAAACATACATATTATAATAAATTAAAAGAATACTTCATTATATTCATGATGAACTCAATAAAAAAGGAAAAGAGGAAAAATGAAACATAGGACAAGAGTAAATAAGTATCAGTGAGATATGTTTCATGTAAATTTAGATAGTAGCAGTAGATCTAGATGAAAGGGTAGGTCTGTGGCTCATTACTCTGAAGTGAATGAGTTTAAATTATTGGTGGGCGATAAGTTTTTCTCTAATTTTGTCATAGATACGTCCAAAAGTTGTCGGGTTCATTAACATAGCAAGGATGCACTCAAAACTGATTTTTTTTTTTTTAAAGTATAAAGCATACTTTTTTCTGCCATTAACTCAGAACTCAAGATTTATGCATTGATGAGTTTAATTTTTTCAAATAAGGCTGCAAGAATATCTTTCAAACATAACTTTAAATGATAACCCTTGTTTTGGTAATTCCTTATATATAATAAAACAAAATGTAAAACTAAAGATATCTGCGAACATTTATAGCCCTAATCCTTTTCCCGAAAAGCATAAGTTTTCAATGTGACAATCCCTCATATAATAAAACAAAATGTAATTTGAAAAAAAAAAAAGACATCTGCAAGCTCCTGGAAAGCATAACTTTTCTCATCTTTTTCACTAACTGTAAAAATATTAATATGTCAGGCCTATCTATGAACTGCAACTTGCATTTTTAACATTTTAAATCTTTCATCAAACCTGAAAGTCCATTCGGAAAAGTGTGGAATGGAGAAAACTTGAAGAAGTCATAATTAGAGAAGGAAAGCCTAATAGGCTCTATCTAGGTTTAAAAGCTGGATTATGAGGAAAACGCAATCAAATATCAGGTCTTGGTAAGCCTTTGAGAAATAGTTCAAGGAAACCTTCTCACATGCTTGGCAATGAACTGGCAGCAGAAGATTATGACATTGTTTCTGAAGAACTTTATTACTCTCAGCAGAGGAACAAAAAATAAAGCTTACTGAGAGGACAATCAATGAAGTGCTTTAATTTTATGTACCTTTGCCAATTTTGAGAAACTTGTCTTTAGCATCAGGGTCCTTATTCTTGTCTGGGTGATATTTAAGGGCAAGTTTACGGAATGCTCTTTTGATCTGCTTATCAGTTGCATCCCGCTTAACCCCCAATATTTTGTACAGATCTTCTCCTGCCTCTACTTGACAGTAAAGAGCCAAAGCACAGTAGGCTGCCAGAACACACACCAAATTGTCCTGAAGCTTCATTTTATACTGGGCTTGTCGATGATTCCTTTATAAGGATGTCTTTCACACTGCAATAAGGGAAACAAATTAAAATACAAGTTACATGTAAATTATATGTGTCCTTTGCGAATAAAGAGTACATTTATTTTAACCTCAATTTTATACAAAGGTCAAAAGACATTGATAATATTAATCTGTTTGACAACAGTGCTGATCAGCTATGGAGTTTTCTCACAATAATTAGGTAGATTGGGCAAGGTTTCCAAAGTCCATTTACTGAAAAAATTTCCGATTATGCACAAATATTCCAATAATGATGACAGAATGTCAACAATTTCAGTCAAATGTTGATAATTTTAAAAATTCAAAAAAAATTATTAACAATCACAAATAGTTTCATTGCATTCAAAAATAAATATGTAGATCTATATCTTTTAAATGTTTGGAAAAAAAAAATTGATTATCTATATCACTTTCTTGGATAATGTCGACTGAGTATTAGTTGATCAGGTCCAATTGTCCGAAATTAATTTAGAAATTGAAATAAAAAACATGATTTCAAGAAATTATGATTTATTTTCACATCATGAAATGGTTAAAATAAAATGGCATGACAACTTGGTAAGCAGTCTAGCTTTCATTAAATTTACTTAATTATTCATGTAAATTCGAAGGTCTTGCCCATTTACTGGATATAAAAGCTTATGTTGAAACACCAAAGAACAAAATTAAGCAAGATTTTCAATTAAAGGCCACAAAGGCTAACATGTATTTCTTCATTGTGTTGAAGAAGACGGGATACACTTTAAGTCTCTGGTGGCTACATATATATATACTTTCATATAAAACTTACATCATCACCATCCTATGCTTGAAATCTGGATGTTTTGCCTTTAAGCCTTACAGGCTAAGCCTCAGGGACAATATTGATTACAAGCAAATTCAGCATAATTTCTAGTACCATCAGGTTCATTCACAAATATACAAAACGCAATTTTTTTATCATCAAAAAATATTAAGAAGCACAGAAACAAAAGAAAACAAAAAACTTTTTCTCAATAACTTTTAAATACTAGAGTCTAATAAAAAATACTAGTTCTAGATCTATAGAATCTATTGATTCCCAAATCAAAGTATTCGGCTTAGCCTTATAATATCGTCCACTTTGTACCTACATTTTGTTGAAAAAAAATGCGAGACTAGTCAATGGTCTTTGCTACAGAACGAACATCTGAAGATCTAAGCAAAGTGAAGAATTAGATAGGCTAAAGTAAACATATTCTGTATCTGGTTCTAGATCTAAAGTCTATGCCTACGTTTTCGATTGCAGTTTTACCTCTCTTCGGCGTTTTTCTTGCAGTTCACAGCAAACCTGCCTACCTAAACAACAGTTACTTTTCGTTTGGCCGACGAAGGCATCGACTAGATCTAAATCTACACTCTCTATTGCTTTCGTTGAGAAGCGCTTTGTGGATTTAGAGTTGAATTGCAATGTGGTGGATTTGATGTAGATCTAGATCTCAAGATCTTGATCTTCATATAGGGCTACGTTCTGTATTTTTCCAGATCTAGATTCTGGGAAGTATGATGTAAATATAGGTACACGACAAGACGTGTGATTGGATAAAAAGGGTCACGGGACTCCAAAATTCGCCGGATTTCGAATCATTGTCGTTTTTAATTGAAAAGAGTTGTAAACAAACTAGACACTGACTTTTTGACTGCTGAAGACTAAACCTAGAGAATTATGATCGACTACATGCTAAAGGCAGACGCTTTGGGGGCTTAACGCTTAGATTTTCAGATCCAGTTTCAGTATTAATTAAACTGGCCGATGGCAGAGGACTGGAAAGTAGGAAGAAGATCATTTCTATCTATTCTAGATTAATATAAAAGATAGGAGAGGCATTCATGTTGTAAGGTATATTTAGAAGTGGAATTATCATTCTTAGCCTAATTTAATATCATCTGCCCCATGTTTATTATGAACAGATGTTTTTTCTGCAAGTTTCATTATAGAATCTAGGCAAGATCTAGATCTATGGCCAGTGGAAATTTTTATTGTCCATATGCTTGACCCAGGTCTATCAGTCTTTAGTGTGAAAGATTTTTTTTTAGGTCTTACTTGCAAATGCAATATACTCAAACCTTATTTTTCCGAACGCTTTATTTTCATATTTAAAAAAAGACAGAGAGTTCAGTAAGAAAGATTGACCATGGGGCTGTGGATCTAAAGGGATAGGCCTGCAGGTGGATTGAGATAATATGGACAATTAGAACATTGTCTACTAAAAATAGACAACTTTTAAGGAAAGGAACAAGAAAACAAAAAACAATTAGCACACAAAATGATCATAGTCCTAGATGGTGGCAGTAAAAACATATGGAAAATTTATGTCATGGAGACCAGTGCTTCTAGATCTACCATCATCATCTACCTATGAAATGAAGAGGTTGAGGGTATAATATTGTTATTATACATATATAGCATGAAAGTAGCACAATTTACATTATTACTTGGTTTACGACCTCTTCACCTGGTCCGTAACTTAAGAAGGGAGAATAAAAACGACACCACTCGCATACTTGTACTTGTTTTAAACTGGTGATGTTAGATCTAGAGGCAGAGGTCCCCGTAAAGAAAGTGGTGCCTATATCTGAATCTTGCGGGTCTCTTTTCCTCTGCGTTTGGAAAAATAAGAACTGCATTTATTTTCATGAGTGTTCAAAAAAATAGTCCCTTGTTTTTTATTCCACTGTGACTGCCCATAAGAGAAGAAAATTTTCTATTTTTATGGGAGATCTCAGTCACAGCCGGGACCTCTCGGGGTTAGAAAAACCTGACGAGGTCAGAAGTCAAATGAGTACAGAAACGACACTGCCGTTTCAACTCAGTGATTTGTTCAGCAGCTTTTATGAGTTTTCCGTAAAGTGAAGGAATTTGATGAACACTCTTTTGTTACACTATACAAGAGAAGCTCTAAGACAATCGCTAGCAAACTCAGGTGGGTTCTGAAGAGGAAATATAATGAACGGCTGCAATACACAGATAGACTGGGCTTGCGTCCATAAAGTGAGAAATTTTGTTTTCACATCCAAGGAGAAGACAACCTCTCTCTCTCTCTCTCTCTCTCTCTCTCTCTCTCTCTCTCTCTCTCTCTTTCTTTCCTCTCTTCTCTCTCTCTCTCTCCATTTTCTATATCAATTTATTTGAACACAAAAAATCAAAATAGATATGTGAAAGTGATTAATTTGTGTTGTCGCCAAGTGCTACCCTGATAACTTTTTTTTTGCATTTTGAAATTGATCCAAATTCAGTTTCCTGATTTTCATAATGATCTTTATATCTAGTGAATGATTCACCATAATAAGAAAAAAAAAAAGAAATTGTTACATTCAAGGAAAATATCAATCACATTTTGAAATGATTCTTCAGATTTTACATTAAATTCTTTTGCTTTTAACTACTGAAAAGTCTTTGTATAAAAAGAAATATAGACTTCTTTTTATGGGATTGAAATCCTTTTTTTTTTTTTTTTAATTTAAAAATCCTATCTGTTAGCTCAGAATTAACGTAGCCGTAACCAGTTTTGACCGAAGCAAGTCTTACCCAAAGAAGTTTCAGGCAGTTTCTGTAGTTGTAATTGTTCAAGTTTCACACACTGTACATTTTTTTCAAAACCTATGAAATGTGAAGTTAGCTTCAACATCAAAGCTGTCTCAGAACCAGCCAACTAGCTTGCTTTGAACTTGGTTCTAGTGTTATCTTGTGTCACTTCTCTCTCACTCACACACATTTTGGCAATGAAAGTCCACTTTATCTCAATATTTTAATAATGAGCATAATTTCTTTGTCATTCCTTCATTCTATCTTTGCACCATTTTTTGTTTTAATTTATGTATTGGTTGAGTAATAGAGTCAACAATATTATTACATTTGTGGTTATGGATAGTATTGTGCTATTAGTTGTTTAGCTGAAGAGTCTCTTATTTCCCACTGAGAAGGTAAAAAATGAAAATAGACATTGGCAATAGGCTTGTCAACAGTTGTCAGGTTGAAGTTAAAATCTTACATTTCTGTCATCTCAGGAGAACATCTATGGCTGACCCAGCAGACGATTTGTTGCCTCTAATGGGAATAAATCTGGGCCGCGCTCACAGACTGCCTGATGATGATTCACAGTCCAGCTCTGAAGATGAAACAGATGAAAGTTTGTCCTCAGGTGAAGATAATTTTATTTGTGCTATAAATTATCATATGGCAGAAAGTAAGATTGTTTGATTCAAGGCTGACATTCTTCAAAACAAACACTGAGTGCAACTTTTGTTTATATTGGTCCACTCAAATTTTGAAGGTCCATTTATATTACTTTTTTTTCATAGTTTTTAAATTTGTGTTTAAAAATATTTATATAATCCAATAAATAATGCTGTGCCAGATTATTCTTTTAAAGTTAATTATAAAAAAAAATCTTCCACATTTTTTTTTATTACAATTATTTTTTTAATATAGATATAATTGCAGATGTCATTAATGTACCTTGAAAATAATCTGGTTTCACTTTTTCCTCGTACTATCCTGTAAGAAAACTTATGCATACTTGTACTAATCAGAAATTCATGTTTAATTGAATACACAAAGACTTTTTACTGTTAAATCTCACAGGTAGACATAAAAATTATGGTTAAGATATGTTGTAAATTGATTACTCTTGAAAAACAATTGTCTAGCAATTTAGTTTTTCATGTTGAACTATTTCTGCAATTACAATGAAATGTCTGTTTATTTAGATGGGGAAGCAGAAATGGAGCACATTGCAGGAGAAGAAGACATGGAGGCTCAGGCGGGAAATGAAAACCAAATAGATGAGGAGCTGGTTGAGGAGGACAATCCTCAGCCTGTAGAAGCGAGGCATCAGAGAAGGAAGAAGAAAAAGTTGAGGCTTTCATTCAGGAGGAAATCTCACGACAGTGATGGCCAGAAACCAACAATTGTTAATTTTGATCAGTCTTTGCCTTCCTCTCACTCTGTGAGTTTGGATCACTAAGTTGAACTAGAGAGTAGGATAATGAGGGAGAGAAAGGGAAAAGTGGGGGGAGGGATAGAGGGAGGAAGAAAGACAGCCAGTCACAGAGAGAGAGAGAGAAAGAGAAGAAGAACTGGATAAAAGAGACCTATGATTGTTAACTTTGATTAGTCTTTGCCTTCCTCTCACTCTGTGAGTTTGGATCACTAAGTCCACTGTTTTGAGAGCAGTGAACTAGAGAGATAAGGGAGAGTGAGGAGAGGGAAAAATTAGTCGCAGAGAGAGAGAGAGATGGATAAATTTTTCACATTTAAATTGAATCCTGATCATTTTAACAAATAGTGGTCGCTATACAAGTTCATTTGCCCTTGATTTGTTTGTTTTTATGAATAAAATTTAAACAAGCTAAAATACAATAAAACATTGAGGATATGCTTAAACTGGAGGTCCTTTGTAAGCAGGCTGCATTATCAGCAAGAATTATAGAATTGTTTGGAATTGCTTCTCAGTTTTCGTTACCTTAGCTGTGATTCAATGTTTGCCATTTTTTTTTTGGAGTAGATCATAATAAATGTCTAGAAACTATTCCATATGCGACACATTTTAAAATTCTTACAGTTTATATATACACTCTCAGACTCCTTTCTGTAAGCATAAATGGGTAATTGTATAGTGTAAAATCATCTTCTTTTATGACAAGAACCTTATGTGTATCATAGTTTAGACCTATATTACACATCCATTGGTTGTATTATTTTTTTTTTCAATGCTGAGCAGTACCTTGGCAATGATCTGGAAGATGTTCGAGGACGAACCATCCTGGAGGAAGACAGTGTGGTGACTATGCCACTTTTACTGTTGCCAGGTGTGGTGCTCGTGCCAGGACAGGTATTACCTCTCCAGCTCCACATGCAGCATCTCGTGGCTATGGTGCGCCGCGTTGCTGACACAGATAATACATTTGGAGTTATCAATCTAAGGTTAGACAACATTTTTATCTTATCTTTATCAACTCTAAAGGCAAAGAGAAGAATTATAAAGGGAACAAGGATTGATATGATCTGACGTAGTGCCCTGAAAAGACGAAACAAGTTATTACATTATTTTCTCCTTTTAGTGGATTTTGCATAAATTTGTAAATGATAAGGATTTCTTGTGGCACATCTGAAATGTCATGGCAGGTTTGAAGTTTGGGAAGGGAAAGGGCCTGAAGGAACTGGTTGCAACCATGTGTGCCTGAAAAGACAACCAAAAGTGAATTTCTAATGTGCTGAATTAAAAAATGTCATATATGATTTGGGGATTGAAATTCTAAATGCACTAGTTTAATGCCAGATTTGTATTCACTGAGCATTGCTTAAGATTCACTGGCTTTCGGCTCATTTTACATGAGATTTAAATTTTTAAAAAAAGGAACAAGGGATTTTTATTTTTTAAATAACTTATGCAATTATCCAGGCACAGTCCTGTTGTGTCACTATGCTTTCCATACTACTGTAGTCAAAAGAAGAGCAATGTCATCCACAGACTTAGCATTGATGATACTGCTCTTTCATTGGTTATAGTAATAAAGTTACATTATTGATTTTCATCATGGAGACTTGCGATGGGAAGTGTTTCTTAAAAAAATCAAAAGCAGCTCAAATCAGCATCCTCTCTGAGACATTTGTTCGTTTGTTTAGCTTTAGTTTCATCATAATGTAGACATGTGAACATTGAGAACTGTATATGGTATGAAGAAGAAAAAAATAAAAACCTGACTCTTTTTAAATTTTTTTTTTTTTTAATTTTGTCTCCTCCTGTTACCTCCCCTTGCGCCAAAGAAAAACAGCATTGACCAGAATTTTTTTTTCAACATAATGACATAATAGTGAAGTGATGCTCTAAAACCAGTTTGTGTATATGGTGTTAAAATGCAAGCCCTGTCTTTTTCAGCAGTCGTTTGACCAGTGGCGATAGCTATCAGAATGTTTCTGCTCTGGGATGCACTGCAGAGATATTCTCAAAGAAAGAAGAACTTGATGAGCCATCAGGAATATCAACCGTAACAGTAAAGGCGAGAGGAAGGCAAAGATTCAGGATTATCAAAATGAAGTCAGAAATTACAGGGTTTGTAACGTGATTTACATTTCAAAATGTTTTTAAGTTAAAATTTAAGAGGGTATATCGTTTTGGGGTCAGATTTTGTAGGAAAAAATAAAAATCAAGTCCTATAACTAATGTTTTGTTGTAACAATTCCAAACAATTTATTTAAATTGGTTTCTGCTAATGTTTTTCTTATGTCTGGGTGATGTGTGACAATTTTTAATGGCAAAATTTGACACAGCTAAAAATCTTCAGCTTGGGTCAGCAAGTATTTCACAGGACCGTCAGGCTATTCCCAGTTGAGATTCAATAATGGTGATAAAAAATGTCACTATGTACTGCCGTTGCTAACCTGGGCAAGCTATATTCATAACTTATACATCTTTTTTTTTAAAAAGAGAAAAAACTAACTTCATGGCAGAAAAAAATTCCATTACAATAACGGAGTTTTGACGCAATCCTGATTTACTCTGATTGCATCAATCGATAGCAGAGGTATCAAACCCCTGAAGTCACTGATCACAAAGAGAACACTTCAGAGATTTGATATGCCTGCCATCAATTTATTAGTTATGAATTGAAATATTTATATGCTTATTAGCAATTTCACCCACAAAGCCCTTTTTAAGTGAAAAATGTGAGAAACAGACTTTGATCAAATATGATTCCAAATTAAGTTATTTGTCACTTTCTGTCTCCATAAACTTAATAACAAAAAAGTCTAACCCAGATGAAAGCAGGCAAGGATAGCTGCATAATTGTACTCGTGGTTTCTATTTGATTTTTCACAAGACTTGAGGATATATTTGCTTGTTTTTCAAATATGCGATTGTTTTTGATGCTTGAATGTAATTGTAATTGTTCCTGCGTAGATAAAAAAAAAAGTAAGTTTTGGATACCCTCAGATATATAGATAAGCAGTTATGTATGTTTCTTGAGACCAGGCAGTATAAGTCTCAGGTAGCATAGAACACTTTTTTGACTTAAAAAGAGTATTCAAGAATGGTTGGTCTATCTTTGCAGTCTTTTTTTAAAACCTTTTCATTCAGATATTGACTCGGTGCACTGCATGGTGCACTCTAAATTTCACAAAAATCCTATATGGTCATTATTTTTTCTTGTTACATTTATTTTCTTACATATAAAATCTACAATCAATCGCTGTCAGTGCATGTGTTGTACTTCCTGGTTTGTCAGATTGTCAACTGTCTCCACTAGTTTGTTTCCACTGTTCTGTTTTGTTTTTTTTTCAATTTTCCCAGTTGTTAATGTGTTCGTTGTACTCCGTTTTTTGTCATCTTGCCAACTGTCATTGCTTATTGTTTCCCTTTCTTTGTTTTCCCTTAGGTTTGCCAATCATTGCAAGATGATTTAGTTTCTAGTTTATACAACATATGCCTCCTCACTAAGAAGTGAGAGCATTGGCTTATGTATTTTATATCTGTGATTTACATACCTTCCTAGTATTATGAAAAATTCGTAATTATTACCAAAAATGCATCAGATTACGAAAATACGAAAATGCCTGATTCATTATGAATTTCGGTGGCTCAAGCACTGCAAATCTTTGTTCTGTTCAGTGAAGGAGCCAGAGGTTCTGAAATGCTTGAAGAGGGCTTGTGAGCATTACTTAGAGTAGTGATCATTCTACTATATGTAAAGTCTAAAATGTGTATCATAGCTGTAAATTTTCAATTTACAGATCATATAGGGAAGGATTAGTGCTAACATGTGCTGCTCATGGGGAAAAAAAGAAAACAAGAAATTCAATAGTATCGGTTAGTGTGCATTTTTCCTATAACTAATTTTGGGTCTAAATTACAAATTTTTTCCTCTTGGTTTACTACATTGGATGATCCCAATTAGGCAGGTATGGATTTATGCCTACTGTATTTCCTAGGGAACTTATGGGTAAAGTGAGGATACTCCCTGAGATGTCACTCACCCATGCTCTAGATGGAGTTCAGATCCCCTCTCTGTGTCGTCTAATGGCCCCACCAGCTGAGGATCCAGAAGATATGGTCAAAACTGCTGTGGACCGCCATGGCCGGGTTCTGACCTCTGTGGACCTTAGGTGTCAGAGTGCTATCACTCGATTGACTTCAGCGCATTTCACCCAGTGGCCGTCATGGGTGTATAAGATGTATGACATTGTGAGTTGCTTCTTCAATTTAGTATGTAATTGTTTTCCAGAGTGAGAGAGGCATAGTAGGAGAGGGAGGAGAGAGAGATTAAAAAGATTGTTTTCTCACTTTTCAGTTAATCATTCAGCTACTTTGAAGGTGAGATAGTATTTACTGAAAGTCTTAGCCAATTCATCAAGTTATATTCAGAGAATATATGATTTTGCGATAAAAGTAAGGTAGATTTTTTGTGTGTGTTTTTTTTAAGTCAACTGCATAAAAAGAATGGAATATAGCAAAAGCTTAAAGATCACAGTAGTAGAAATCAGAAGAAGCAATATATTTCATCTTTTTTCTTTTTTATACTATAAAGTTGATGTTTTCATGCATTGAGGTGATGAATTGATTCCTATATCCTTAGTATCCATACTCCATATAAAAGCTGTAGAAAGGGAAGAACATTCAAAACCTCACTTCTTTGGATAGGCCTACGTGGTTTTTAAAAAAAGTTTTCTATTTAACTAGATGACGCCTATGGCTGGTTTGTCTGTACATTGTGGCATTGTATTTAAAATATGTACCAAGAATATGAGGTAGTTTATCTATTGGCGTAATTATAATTTGTAGCAGAATGACAGAATATTAACATGCTCCAGCATTGAAAGAAATTTTTTTTCATTGTTGTTCCTTTTTTTTACTTCTGCTCTTCAGGACTGGCTGTCTGAACAGATTCGCGGAGAGCTTCAGAGTTGGTGTCCAGCATCACTGCCTCCTGACCCTGTTGACCTTTCTTTCTGGGTGGCCCACAATCTGCCGGTAAATGATGAGTTGCGCCTTCGCCTCCTCAGTTTTAATTCTGTTGTGCAGAGGCTGCGGTTTGGGTTGAATGTTATCCGCAAGGTAAATGTCCCTTTTTTTTTTCATTTTGATTAGAATTTTATGTTGCAGAAATGCAATAATTAGAGCTGATTTTTTTTTGGCAAATAAAAACGAGTTTTTATCTGTCAAGAAACTGTTATCAACAATGGGTCAGGTATGAAGGAAGCGAGGTTAAAATGGCATCAAATTTGGTCAATGCTTCATCTTGTCTGGTGCCATTTTATGAATTTCTTTGCTCTGGAGCATGTTTAATCCTGCATAGATTTTCAGTTTGAATGCATCAAAATATATCAAGAGGTCTGGCAATGAAATGGGGCCCTGCTCATACTCAGACAAAAGTTGAGTTATTTGCCAGTAGTCTGCTGACATTTTCACTGCAAAGCAATATAATCTAAGGGGTGTTTGCAATTCTGGAAGATTTACAGCCCTTGTGTTTGGGTATTTGATATTATGGTCCCCCCAAAAAAGCATATTCCTGAGTCAAAAGAGGCTTTTCATATGGAATAGATAATAAAATTTGATTCTGGTATAATTTTGGCCTAGATTTTTTATAACTAAAGAGAAATAGAGAAAATAACATGCACGTTGAATTTGTTCTGGGCAGACACCTCATTCACAGGAAATTGGATTTTTTTTCAAAGAGAAAAAAAAATGTATTTACATCATCTCATGTATACATCATACACAGATTAAGTTGCAAGAAAACTGAAAGAACATGTACACGATAACAGAGAAATTAAATGCAATTAACTCGTAGCCACTCAAGATTTTAGGGTAATTTTAGGAACAATATATTTGAACAGGAATTAAGTACACTTAGAAAATAGAAGCTCTGAACAAAATTTCTTTCTCATCACCTTTTTTACCCATAAGGGAGGAGGCAAATGGCTTCCTTGGAGTGACTTCTTTTATTATTAGATTTTTTACATTTGCCAGTTAATTGCAGGGTTCAGAAAAGAGATGTTGAAAAACAAAACAAAAAAATGTTGGTTTTTTTCCCCTGGTTACAATGGCAATCTTAAATTTCAACCTTATAGCCATAACACCACATTCACAAAATGTGGGACCTAAATATTCCCTTAACTCACACTGCTTGCCTAGAAAGATCTTAGTATTTTTTAACTTTCAAAGCCATTCTATGTTCTGGAAAATTTTGCGCACTTCCATAACAGATACAGTTTTTTTGTGTAAAGTTGCAGTTGTAGGGAATTGCATAAGGTCAGCTCTTTCATTTGCAGGGCACAGTAGAGCTCTAGATTGCGCTATGGCTCAAGGTTAATGGCCAGTTCATGTGATTTTTAAAATCAAATCTAGTTAAGAAGTTTTCTCTCATATTCTTAGATTCACACACTTATTTTCAAATACCTTTAGCAGTTTTTTTTTTACATAAATTGTGAATGGTTCATACCACCACTTTTCATGCTGAAGAAAGAAAAAAAAAATTAAAATCGATTGTTTATAATGATAACAGTTTAAGGATGATTTTAGATAATATATCTAAGAATGAATGATTTCAAGGGAATCAGTAGACAAGCTTTGAAATAAGTAGATTTTTGTGACAAAGGAGCATGTACTGAGAAAAGTGCAGTTAAAAATTTTTTTAAAGACTCTTGATATTTTTTCAAAATACATTTTCTTCAGTTTTCAGTAAACCTTTGGCAAGCATGTACATCCATACATAAAATTCAAAAGAAACTAGACAGGGTTCAATTCAACAGCAAGTAATCAAAAGTGCAACAAGAAATTGATACTGGTTTTTTACTCTCAAAAAAGTATGCTATTGTAAAATACAAGTTTCTTCAAAGTTTTATATTGGTATTTCACGAATGTAAGTCGTATAGTTTTTTTTCAACAATAGTATATATAAAATTTCAATCTGCACCTAAACTGATGAAGATGTGTAAAATTATAATACAAAATGTTGTATTTTGCACTTAGTAAAAAAAGTTTCAATGGATTTATAATTTGAAGCATGAAAATCAAATAATTCGATGGCCCATTTAGATTAGCTCTAGATCTTGACATGTCATCAGTTTTGTGTTCTTTGTGCTTAAAATTTTGACCAAACTTACATCTAGCGTATTATAGTGCTGACATTTTTCTCTTCTTCCAATAACTTTCTGTATCTAAATCACTCTCCTCTTCAACTTCAGGATCTCTGAGAAATACAATCACGTCCCATTTGCTATCCTTTTTTGGATTACAAAAAGCAAACACCAAATTTGGAAAAATTATAGCTTTGAAACAAGTCTATCAATCATTATGCGGTAAACAAAGAACATTTCCAAAAGTATTAGATTTCTTTTGTTTGATAGATAAATGAGAAAAAAAAGTAGAAGTTACTCTGTATGTAAAACTTGGAGCCTGATCAGAAATTTTGTTGATCAATGGCTGCTATTAATCCAAGATAAAACCCTACAGCATGATTCCCTTGGGTAAAGTTGTTTTCTTGAGGGTAAAGTGAGAGCATTGTTCTAGGGTGTAATTTAACCATAGATTTCAATAGAGTATCAGATCCCTTTTTATTTGGCAGATAAAGAAGAAAGGAAAAATAGGAGTTATGCTGTATTTAAAACTTGTCCTCAGATCAGGATTGTTAGTGATTGATACAAGCCAGTTAATCCAGGATGAAGCCAAAGCTTGTGATTGTAAGGTCTCTGTAGATTTTCAAATGATGAGCACAAAGAACACGGTGCTTTATGCATTGTGTCTTGTTTGCTTCATTTTTTGGTCTATTCGAATAAAGCTCTCAATAAAGAAATTTAAAACCTCCGCCTTTTGCATTTGAAAATGAATGTGTAGACAAGCCTGTCAATGTCACTACAACTAACCTTATCTGTTTGACAGAGTGGGCGCTTGCTATGCTGTGAACAGTGCCAGGAGGAAATCTCAAGCAAAGAGCATGTGTTTAGCATGAGTCATGAGGGTCCCCTTGGAGCATATGTCAATCCTCACGGCCATGTGCATGAGATGTTTACAGTAACCACAGTAGAGAATCTGAATCACGTGGGCGGAGCTTACACAGAGCACAGCTGGTTTCCTGGGTAAGGTGGCAGCGTTTTTTTTGGGTTAAGGTGGCTCATAGTTCGATGGTTCAGGCTTAGAGTGGCAGCATGATAACCGGGGGAAGGTATAGAGGATGTTTCCCTGGGGTGAGGGTGCAGTATTGTTCCCTGGGGTAAGGTGGTAGCATGATTTCTTCTGGGGCAAGGTGGTAACATGATTCGTGTAGGTAAGATGGCACCAAAGTAGCAGTATGTCTCCCTGAAGTAAGGTGGCAGTATTGTTCTCTGGGCTAAGGCGGCAGTATGGTTGCCAGGGTAGGAAGGTAGCATGGTTCCTTTAGGGAAGTTGGCAGCATAGTTCCCTGGATAAGGTAGCAAAAAACTTACATTTGTTCTCCAGAGATTATGCAGACCCAGCCTTATTGTGATTGGCTTCTATTTGATGTTCAAACAGAAGAGATTTCAACAAAAGAGAAAAAGACAGTGTATAGCCTCAAAAACTGGTTGAAGGAAAAATAACTTAATAAGCCCTTATCTTTTATTTTGTCCACAAATGTACTGGAAATTTTTTTTTTACTGAAAAAACAAAATTCAGAGTAGCATTTCAATGAATGAAAGTTTGTAGTCAAAATAAATCTTTGAATACAGTCTAAGTCCTATTGGTTATGAATTGTTTCCACTACACTAAAAAAATCAGACAGACTTAATGCACCCTGCCTTTCTCTCTCGTTGTCTCCTTGTATGTTTGTCTCAGATATGCATGGACAATAGTGCAGTGCAAACGCTGTCATGCTCACATGGGATGGAAGTTTACAGCAACCAAGAAAAATCTTTCCCCTCGTAAATTCTGGGGGCTCTGCAGAACATCAGTGAAAACGACATTTGGTAGCGTGGAAGAAGACAGTGGTGATTTGGACATGTGATTGTGATAATGCTATTTTGTTTCTTTAATCTTGTGATTTTGATGTTGCTTTCTTCTGTAAATATTTTTTTTTCCAGAATTAATTTACATTTGTTTCATTAAATAAATATCTTGAGCCATAAACTTGCAATTGTCAAATTCAATGAAGAACTGTAGATAATAAAATTGACTTCTCAAATGTACTGCAAGAATTTTCTGAGGTTTCAAGAAAGAAAACTTTTTTTTTTTAAGTTTTAACACCCACTAGGCGGTTTATCAATACGATTTGTAACAACTTACACTTCCATTTTTTATTCTTTCTTTTATTTAGTTAGTGTCTTTGTGTGTGTGTGTTGTTTTTTTTTTTCTCTTTTTAATGACAAACCTATGCATCATACAATGTATTAAAAGGTCTTGTTTCTTTACATTATTGCACACAATTTGTAAACATAATATATAGATGTACAAATGTACAATCAAGGCTTTTTTTTCAGGTGACAAACTGAATATACTGATACCTAAAAGTTATGGAAACCATTTTGAACGATTATGTTTGGCTTATAGGCCTACTTGTCAGATGGTTCATATGGCAGATTCCAAGGCTAGTTGCTACATGCATGAGAAAATCATAATAATATGCTAAGTATTTTGTTTTTTATAACAAAGTTTTGGTTTAGTTTAGCTTTGTGTGTGAGGCAACCAGAGTAGATCAGTCCCATATTTAATTTTGTGACATAATTATTAGCAGAATGTTTAAGTTTAAAGCTGAGGATTAAACAAGACTTACCTATAAGTTGAAGTTAAATCAAGACAATTTGAATGTTGGGGAAGGTCTCCATATGAGATGTGTGTGCATGCTCACGCCAGTCTTTAGCCCCGGTTGTTTAAATTACAAATACAAATAGTATTGAACAAAACAAAGGCTGCGAATAGCCTAAGAATAAATTTTTGGATTGGGGTGGGAATGTGAATACCTTTCCCAACACTTTACTCTAATAATCTTGATTAAACTTCATCTTACAGGTAGGTCTTGTTTAATCCTTGATTATTCTTAATCTAGCATTGAGGAAGGATGTTCCATGAGGTTTCAGCCAATGTGGAACAAGAGCCCATACTGTTGGAAAGTATGGCAGAGTGAAGATTCTATTTTTGTCACCTTTTTTGTTTTGTGTTTTTGCCAATATTAATTTCAATTGACTCGAGTGCCAAAGTAAGAATGGGTAATAGTAGCAACAACAGGGATCACTTGAAAGCTGAGGGGTCAAACTCATCTGCTGAAGAGCACTGCAATTTGGTTAATTTGTTCTTATTTGGCAAAGGTATTGGGCTGATGCATAGAAATTATCATGCAGGAATAAAACAAAATAAACCTTCATAAAAAAATATAAAAAAATTAAAAATAAAGATTTAGATATCGATTTTGTATCTCCTCTTTTTCTAAGAAGCAGTGTTTTTTTTACTCAGCACTCAAATTGCTAAACAAAAGATTAACTCAGAATGAAGGGAGGACCATGATTTCCAATGTCTGCTCTAGACAGGACACTTAAAGAAGTGACTGATTTGCCCTGTAGCCCCACATACATGTAGAGGTGTGTGATGACCTATTTGCCTTATTGCCCCACATACATGTATAAGTGTGGCAATTTGAGAAAACCCATCACAACTCGCCAGGTTTGCATGTTGACTTTATATTTCCCCATATTCCATGACTTCCATTTATTTGCCTTTTTAAGGTTAAATTTTCTTCATATCTTTATTAGAATTGAAGTTATGAAATTTTAAGGAAAATTGCATTGAGCTAAAAGTACATTTTTTGCAACAAGAAATTGCAACACATACTGATTTTCTCATATGGCAATGTTGAAAATTAAAAAGTTCTTAGGCTTTATTAGTATAGTAACTGTACAATCTATGCTTGTATGTATGTGTTTCACACTGTATCCTGGCAGTTCAAATTAAACCTGGTACTTCTGTAGACAGATTTTAGTTATATTTTGAAGAGTCGTACCTCTAAAATGAAAATGTTGAAATTATTTGCTCTTCATCAAAACTGATATTACATTGATGAGAAAAGGAAGCTGACTGCAAAAAAAAAAAGTGAATATATAGAAAAAGTAAATTGAAAACCTTTTGTTTGTGCTTTCAAAACGGAAGATCCAAAGTTGAGACATCTCAACACCATGTGAAAAAAAATGTTTTTTCTTTGAGTCTGAGAACTGCTATCAACTAATGCTTCCAGTAATTTACTTTTGGTTTGAATTACTGAAATATAAAGGCATAAAGCAATAGAAAAATTCCCTTCAAAGGCAAATACTTGTCCATTATTTTTTGTAAAGTATAAACATTGATAGCTTAAATGGTTAGAAATTACTTTTTATTTTGTTTTTTCACTCTGTCTGTTCTTGAAACATGTGAAGTTGTCTTCAGTATTTTTCTCTCTATGAACTCACGCACATTAAGCTTTTTCTCATTGTACTATCAGAAATAGAAATAGCACATAAAGTGTATACATTATATGCCTCAAAGCAAACCCAAATGATTTAAAAAGTCATATTTTGAACATTTTCAATCATTGAAACAGCCGTATATTCTTTCTGTGCACTTGACAGTCACTGTGTTCATTCTCATCGACTCTAAGCCAAGATAAAAGATTTTTAATCTATTGAAAAAAGTATGATAAAAAAGAAACAACAAAATTAACTTTCCATTTTTTTTCAAAAATTTTTATATGTGACTTTGAACTCATTAGCTCATTAGGACTAGTCTCAAGAAAGAAATTTTGTTTTCTCAAGTCCACTTCTTTTACTAGAATCAGCTTGGCTCTGTTTTTGAAGGTAACACAAACCAGTGATTCTTCTTACGGTCAAAACTACTGAAGCTCACAGCTTCAATTTTGCAGCCAAAGAGGCTTTTTAGCTCTCATATTTTATGTATCCAAATTTCTTTGTGTGTGGTTTTAAATTGCTCCAGTGTTTTATGAACATCTGCCCATCATGGCAAATCTTTGTAGAATGTTGCGCTTTCTTCACAATTTTTGAAAAGTTATGGTGGAAGTTTGCGAAGCTTACACAATCCAGGACAGAGAATTTGCAGAGATGGTGGTCTGCTTTTTCAAACAGTTAATGGTTTTAAAACAAATTTGCTTGCCACGGATCTTTCAAAGTTATAAGGCATACGTCTTCAGCTTTTTCAGCATTGTCACTCATAGACTTGTGACTAAAACTGTTACAAAATTGTAATCGATATACATGCAAATATAACTGTTTCAGAATTATGACCCATATATATGTATATATATGTACATATATATATATATATATATATATATATATATATATATATATAT
>BLXT01003865.1:1120798-1131407 GCA_019648995.1 Plakobranchus ocellatus | reverse complement strand
CACCAATTTTCCTCGCATAAGTAGGGGCCAATATTAATACGAGGGATTTATGGCACGTAAAACACTGACGATGGCGTATACATCTACCACTTTATCATAGACTACCAATTCGCTTAGAAAAGAACCTTGCGCTTGAATTACGATTGATGGTGTGAAAAAAAAAAAAAAAACACCTGTGTTTACGGCATTAGAGGTTCTAATCTTTGTTTATTAAAAACCTGTGGCAGTATCTTTTTATCATTTATTTATATCTTTCACACTTAGTAAGTTCTATTTTACTATTTTTGTAATCATAATCTTTGCCGACTTCCATTTCTTTTCTTGGTCTTATATTGATGAATACCTATTTGACTTAGGTGCCCCTTGAATCTTGTTCGTTTTGAGGACGATGCTTCAATAAGAAAATTAAAAAAAAAAAACATGCAATCTGTTAAAATAGGAAACTTTCTCATATTTTGAAGAGCTGTATATTTTTAAGACGAAAAAAAACTCAAAATAAAGTTTGATCTTTTAAAGAGCTCCTAGCTTTTTTGTTCTGTGTTATTTTCACTGGAAAAGAGCATTAAGAACTTAGAGGTTACAAAATCTGTCTTCTTACATGTATAACCAAATCTATTACTTTCAGAGTTTTTGCTGCTGGATAAAATTGTGACAGCAGTCTGTTGGTTTTGTTCATGCCGTTGTTAAAAGCCTTTCTCTCTCTCTCTCTCTCTCAAATATTCTCGCTCTGTTTCATTTTTGTTAGTTTTTCTTTTTCTTTTTTGCCTCTCGATCCTTTAGAAGTCATCAAAGGTGATAAGGCCTATGCTTCATCAATGCATTAAAAGTTCACAATAACGTAGCTAAAGTCAGTCTTGCTTGCATATCTAGGCCTACTTAGATCTATGTACACCACTGCTAGTGATTTGCCAACTCTTCTCCAATTTCATTTTGGGGGTTACAATTTATGCGTTATCGCCCTTGTACTCTCCGCGTTTCACAGATGGCGCTTACAATCTGAAGAAAAAATGAAAAGAGAACATAAAAATTGTGTTGTTTTTGATACGAACGATGGCCGACGTCTTGTATAGATTTCGGAAGGATGGATTTTAATATCTTGATTTCCGAATTACGGTCTTCTTCAGAGCTTTTGCCTTCTGATTCTGCAGACAAAAGTCTTTTATCTTCAATATATTGTAATAATGCATGCAAAGTAAGTCTTGACACCAATATAAATTGCATTTTATTCCTAGGGTTTACTTACCCAACAGTAGCCAAATATGCAGCACACTGTGGGATAGAATACTGAGCTTGATAATGGAAGCTTCACTCTTCCGACATGGCGATTTCGCAGTTGATCACGCACACAGTTTTATTATCTAAACCGCTATTAATCCAGCATTTCATAGTCAACTTAGCAAACATATATTGTCATAAGATGATAAATTCCTTTTTCAAATGGGATTTAAGGTGAAAAATATGAAGCTTTATGCTAATTTTTATACACATGAATGTTGGCAGAAGTGGCAAGGTCTAGAATCTAGACTAGATCTAGATCTTGTGTAGAGGATTAAGATTCTTACTCTAGATTTAATGTACGTAATGACCATGCAATACCTAACTCGAGTGTAGGCTATTCAGCAATATGCAGGCTAAGTTTAGATGGCATTTTTATACACACTCAAGAAAACACTTCTAGGCTGTAGTTTATCGTGAAGAGGAGATTCCAGATGAAAAGAATATTGGGGGGAATCCCATTATAGGCTGAATCAGGCGTACATAGCATCTAGGTCTGTAGACAGAAAATAAAAACTAAAAAGCCCCCACTTTACAAAACAATGTTTTGAACTAGATGTATCTTGGACTAGATCTAGGCCTATAGCTTTAATTTTTGCATCATTAAATTTTAGGGAAGCATTTAAAAGCCTCAGTTTGGATTATGACTCTTGTCAGTATAAATAACTATAAAACTGACCACAGTTTTAGTAAGAGAGACTTTTAAGTTTTAGGCCAAGATCAGCTGGAGCATGAAGCCTCTTTGGATAAAAAAAAAAATCAATCAGTCACATAGAGAGTCTTTGCAGACTTTCCAAAAAAAAGATGTAAGGCACTCTCTGAAAATATAGCATGAATTTTAGCTCTAACTTTCACACTAACCTGCACAATAGTTCAAGACAAGATGTAATCTAGTGTCCCACAGCTAGGTCTAGGTCTAAGTCTAGTTTACATGTAGATCATGTGTTTATAATGACTCTTACTTCATATTGCAATCTGTTTAGTAGTAATTAGTAAGTATCCAAGGAACCGTTGGGAAAGGCAAAGCACACCAATAGGCTTAGATCTAGGCTAATCAAGGTTAATTTTTATCACTCAAAATTTTTGGTGAAATGAAGATACAGCATACTGGGTTAAGCCTCTTTAATAAAGGAACAGAGTAAAAAAAATACCCTTACAGGCTTACATCTTCAGAGCTATCCATTTGAAACACAAATCAAGTTTCAATTTTTTGATCAGCATTCTCGAAAGCTTAATTACAAAAACATAATTCAAAATAGTGAAAAAAGAAAAAGACCTATATTTAAGTGAGACTTTTGAATTGTCTTAATTTCCTTAGAGGTCTATAGACTAAGTTGAAGACAAAGGGATGGATTGGTCACTAGATAGATGAATGTTTGTTAACGTGTAATAAATGTAGATAAATAGTTGGACAGAAACATGGATGGATCGGTGGTTGTACCTTTAAGCTGAATTATAGGAAAACTGATTCAAGCAAATACCCTTTAAAATAAAACATTCATGTTGTGTGTGGTTATTTAGTAACATATGTTAAATAGTTCTTTCTCTTTTTAAACAAATGTAGTAAGAATCAACATTTCATGAACAGACATATCATTAACCATAGCAGTATTGAAGGTGGTGTTGTGAAAAAGTATTTTCTTTTTAAATGGTTTTATGGCATCACAGTTAGATGCAAATGTGCACTGTGACACTTCTTAGTTCCAGGATTGAAAATAAGTTTGGGGCTTTTTCTATATTAAGCCCAATGTATCTGTCCAACAACAAGAAGAGAGGTATTTGCCTCCTTGTTCTGCTTGAAAAACAAAACATTCTTATGTCAAAGACAAGAATTTCTTTTTTACATTTAAAAAGTCAATATGCATCAAATTCTAATCTAGCTATTGCACTTATGGAGATTGCTGATAATTTTATATAAATTTTATCCAGTCTCTCTTTCTCTGACATCTCTGTTCTCTCTTTACTCTCTGTCAGTGTCACTGTTGTTTTTCTTACTCTTTCTCCCTCCTCATCTTGTTTATTCATTTTCTCTCTCTCATGTTCTCTCTCTTCTCTCTCTCTCCCTCTCTCTCTCCTCTCTTGCTCTCTCTCTCTCTCTTTTACCCCCAGTTACTTTCCTTTTCATAAGAGCAATTTCATTCATTGACTTTGTTTTCCTCTAATTATTGTGCATTTGACTGTAATACTATTTATTTTTTTTATAAAAAGGTCTTTTTCTTTCCTTAGTTAAATAACGCAGTTCAGTTCATTATTTTGCACCATGTTTCAGTATGGAATAAGTGGCATTCACATTTCTGTATTTACTTCAGTCTCTAACTGCCAAATAAAAAAAGAGAAGGCCTACGCTTATTTCGTAACCATGTAACTATGAATGAATCATTAGCCTATCAATTTCTCTCTCTCTCTCTCTCTCTCTCTCATTATTTTTATGTTTCACTTGTAAAAAAACAAACTGTGCTAGGCTTAGTGTTCCATTTAGATTCAGTCACTCTTAATCCCCTCAGTATCTGATCTGTTCGCTTCTAACTCAAACTGAAAGTCTAGATTTGATACTGATCCTAATCTAACTTCAATTTAGTGGCTTAAATTTAGATTCAGACATAAATGTGAATTTCCCTTAACTAAGCTTACTCTAGGCTACTGTTTAAGTTTTCAATTGGCAGCACCAAAGTCTTAAAAGATTACAATATTAGCTTTACTTTCTAAAGCTTGTAATCTGTTATGCCTTCCTTAACCTACACATTAGTTCTGGTAGTCATAAAGCATAAAGAAATGATCTGCTAGGGTTAATGTAAAGATTAAAAAATTTGAGTTGCTCATTCATATCCTTTGTGTTTCTGTCTCTCTTTCCCTCTCAAGCTCTGCTTACAAACCTGCTATGCTACAAGTATCATTATTCTTTCTACAGGCTAAGTGAATTACTCTAATTAAGAAAACACACTTTTTTAATTTTTAAAAAGTTTCTTTTCTATTTACATTATACATAATTGTTTTTTATCAAAAGGTCATGATGAGATTTTTCAACCTGCAATCAGGCCTTACGTCTTCTTGTTTTTTTCAAAAGGTAGTGAAAATAGTGACACAATTTTGGATTCCACCTTTAGGCAATTGGTTGTATACCTGGACAAGATCTGGATGCAGGATTACATTTATATGTGTTAACCTCGAAATAAATTGAATCTCATCTCAGATCTCTACTTCATTTTTTAAAAATTCCTTATTTGGTATTGATCAATAACCTGGATCTAACTTAGACATGGATCTAGATACAGGCCCATGCTAGAGTTATATTATAAAGTAGGAGCATTGCCAAATTCCTACCAGGCCTAAAGAGTTCATTGTTTTCAATAGACCAATATATTAACATTGCTTGATCATCATGCTTTGTATCTAGATTTTATGAAGAAATTACATAAGGCCTGCCGGATAATAGAGATATATATATCTCTATATGTTTCAATTCATCCTCCTCTGTTTCCTGTTCCATTAACTTGGCCCCAAAAGGTTGCGCTGCTTTGAATTAGATCTAAATCTACCACGGGTGACAATTGAGTTCTTTTAAGTAGAGGAAGTGACTTAAATAATTCCAAATCCTGAAGAAATTGAGGAAGAATTTGTTATTTTGATGAAATAACAATTATACTCTTTAATGATGAGTTTAGATTTAAGAAAACAGTGCAAAATTTAGTAACGATTGAATTATATTTTCTCACAAACTCAGAATTTGCCCTTCAATGAAATGCTTTGATGGGCTCAGGCTTTAAATTGTTGAAGATCTACGCCTTCAATACAAGATATGAATTCTCCCTTTGCTAATTTAGCTCTCAAAATCTCCTATTTTATGTCTACCTAGGCTCTATTTTTCTAGAGTAGGAAAGAAAATTTAGAAAATAATATTAATAAATGTATCATCAGAATAGATGTAAAGGGGCAGAATGTTTGTAAAGAAAAATCAAACGTACACATCTTTTTAGCCAAATACAGCTTTCTAGTAATTTCAAGAAATGATGAGATTTAAGCAAAATGCCACATGTTTAAAATATTGATCAGCCTAAGTGCATCACATAGTATTGGCCTAGAACACAATCCATTTGCAGATTGTCCAAATTTAGACCAAACAAAGCTCAGAGCAACACACAAATATTCTGAAAATTCCCAGATCAACATTTTGCTCGCAGGCCCAACTCGGCCAAGGTGTTGCATTGTTCAAGGTTTTCAATTTACAACCAAATTTGTCACAGGACCCATGCTTTTCTCATGAGACTGTGAGGCCTAGATGTAGCCAAAGGCCAACACTTGAGGCTTTAGGGTCATTTAAAAAAAAAAAAATGCTTGACTGTGCCTCTTCAGAAATACTGAATTTATAATTATGTGGTGATAATATGGTGATTTGTTTTTCCAGGCTCTCCAGAGGGTGACGGAATCTGACACTGACTATGACAGTGTTATAACAGGCCTGTGGCTTATTGTTGCTCACTTTGCAGAACAATCCATCTACCTGAGACCTGTGCCTGCACTTTCAGAGTTATGTTTCAAGTTGTTTCGGTGAGACCTCTTGTTTATATTGACTTCTATGTTTTGTTTTGTGTCAAAATGAGATGCTTTGGGAGAGGGCAAATGGCAAATGTTGATAAAGATCTCATAAATCAGAAGTGCCAAATTTTTTATATTGGCCCAATTTCAGTTTGTTTTTTTTTTTTTTGTCCCCAATATTCCAACCCGTGGGCCTCTAATTTGAAATTTTCTTTTTTTTTTTTTTTCAGAGATATTTAAAAAAGAATTGCTCTTGTTTCATCTTGTTTCAACAGATCAGTTTGATCTGTTGAAACAAGATGGTTGCAATTGATTTCCTGGTCTATGCACTTTTTGAATAGTGCAGAGTATTATTAATGTAAATCTTTTTTTTTCTCTTCTTTCTTTAAAAGATACAGTAACTTTAATTTGTAATTAAAATTACATGATTTTTTTACCCTACTTTGTTTTATTTAATCAATTAAATCAACTGGATGCTTCAAGGACATGAAGTGTGTCAATAGTCTACAGAATCTATATTTCCTATACTTTGTTCAGTTCGACATCAGCTTTTGTTTGGCTTAGTCACAACTATTTTTTTAGTTTAAGAGAGAAATAAATGCAATCTGGAATTATTTTAGCTAAAATCAAGATTGGAAAAAAAATTGAAATCTAATCATTTTTACAATCTAGTTCTGTTACAATTAGGATTTTAAATTAACCCTAGGATCCAGATCAACCTCAGTTTGATCATTACACTGGACTCCGGCAACTTATACTTCCTAATAAAACTTTGAAAGCATACAGTAAGAGTAAGCCAGACTGAATTTTAGAGAGGGTTACACATAGATTGATACCCAAGCTTTGAAGTGTAAAAGTAAAAATAATTTGGATTAAATAGTCAACTGTGTTTGTGAGATGTAGCTGTAGTTGTCAAAAAGTTTATCAAAGGTCTGTTGACTTCTCTGATAATAAATAATGTTGTAGAGATAAAGGTACCCTTCCCTTATAGGAGGCTCTGGGGGTCCAATATAACCTTGAAAATTGTAAGAGTGGGGGAGCTCTCTAGGATTCTGTAGCTTCAAATCTTTATCTAGATCTGTATCTATATCTCATTACAGTTGTGACTATGAACAGGAGGGGGAAAAAAAAAGGACTGTGCCACTCATGCATTAAATGTAGTACACTAAGTCTTGTCATATAGTTAAAATACATTGTTGACAAAATTTTACTTATATTTACAGTTTCATGTAAGTTTAAAAGTACCCCTTTTACTAAATCATACCTTCTTATAATAATAATTATCTTTCCATTATTGTTCTAGATACTATCCGTACATCTCTTGAAATAATTTTGTAAAATGATATTGTAGATCACAAATTCATGTACCATTTTTTCCACAAAGTTTGACATGAAGTGTGTTATAAACCATGAATGATAATGGTTTTTTTTTTGTTGTTGTTGTTTTTTCCAACATGTTTTTGTAAATTATTGATGTTTCATTTTTTTTTCTTTTGCTTTGTTCTAGACAAATGGACTATTCTACCTATTATTTTACTCTTCTCTTTGTAGACAATGTGCCAAAGCAGTGTTGAACATCCAGTGGCAGAACCTGGATGAGGATAGCTCAGTCAGGCAGAACTTTCTGGTTTCATTAGCTAACCTCCATGCCAAACTTGTTCCTTTTGACTTCCCCCGCTTCCGTCTGTTGGAAACGCTCACAGAAAATCCATGGACCAACCCAACTCTTGCCAAAATCATGGGCGGGGAAGTGGAACCTTCAGACAAAGAAGAAGGTTAGTCAAAGGAGAAATCAGTTTGTGCACATAATCTTAGTGCAGCGATTGATAGGGCTAAGTACCTGCAAAGTCTATGTTTTCTTACACCTTATTTTATCAGATCTTTGATTATTACATTTTTTAATGGAGGGCATTATAAATTTAGCTAGGAACCACAGCCAGACTTCTTATATTGAAAGATTGCTGGAGTGTGAAGCTGCATTGAAAGTGAAGCCAAATAGGTAAAAAATTGATCACATGCAAGCATATCTAGTAAGAATCCTGGTGTGATTTCTTTAGGTTGAGGTCAATTTTTAAAAAAAATTTAGGCTACCCTTGTTAAGCCAGGCATGAGATTTAGATGTTTGATGACCAAAATAAAGGTTGAAATGGCCATTTTCAATCACATTTTGATTTTCTATTCTTTTTTTTTTAAGTGTTCTTTACTAACAAAATGAAGAAAAAAAATTAGCAGAAGGTTCTCTCGTGATGATGAGCCCAATTTTAAAAGTTTCAAAGAAAATCTTAGGATTTTAAAAACATACCTATGGTCACTACTTCTTTATGCCTGTTAGAGTTGGGCACAGGCAAAAGAGACCAAACAAAAAGAAAATAAAACTGTACATGCCAAAATTATAGTTTCTCAGACAAATATTGACATTATTATAAGAAGCCAACTTATAAAAGTCTCTTTCAACAATTTTAAGGAATTAATATATATGGAAGCAGGATATTTAACTAGATAATGCAGAGAGAGGGTATGGGAGATAGAGAGGGATGGTGAACATTATGAAATTTATTTTTTTTATTGATATTCATTGAGAAATTTTGCTTACCTATTCTGACCCTGTATCTGGCACTGCCTTTTTTGTCCCTGAAAGATCCAGCCATTGCTGTATTAGCTGACATCCCCTGATTTCAGCAGGTGTTTGGGTTGTTAAGCATAATTGTATATACATATATATATATATATATATATATCTACCTACAATACTTCAGTACGAATATGATATCTAGTTTTCAACTCCATCTTTGTCCAGTTGTTTCCACTATAGGCCAAGGTCAGTTTTTCATGCTTGTTTAAATGATACGACCTATCAATCACCGATGTTTGAACTCATCACTGAAGATTTTCAATATTCCTTTCTTTACTTCAAACTTAATACAATGATGATAAATTTCCACAGATCCATGGAAATTCTCGGGTTTGGCTTTTCCACAGATTTTCCTCCTTTCCGCCGAAGAAGGTTAAAGAAAAAATGATTTTTTTTAAATCTGTGGAGCGACAATCAGGAAAATATGATTAGCTCACAAATTTTTTTTCTGTGAAGCCCTGCCACTCTGTTGAGCCAGAATAAATTTAAAACATCTGGTCAATCATTTCAACACTTCAAGCTCCTATTCCTGAAAGCAATTAAGATAATGATTAATTTTAAAGGCAGATAAATAAACACAGTATCCTGATTTATCGTTAATCGGGTATGGATGCAATCCCAATTAGCGTGTGATTTGATAAGTGACACTTCTACCACCTGTGTTCCTTCTTTTGATGTAAATGTTACTTGGTGAACAAATGCTCTTCATTATAAGATATTTTTCTTACAAATATGGATTTCAAGATGTGGATTCTAAGTCAAAGTGAGATTGGTTTTGCGAAAGAAATTAACACAGATGTGAAGAACAAATTGAGAAGCGAATGGCTTGATACATCAGTAAATGTGATTTCAAAGAAACTTATGAGAAAAGTGTTAGGCTAAGTGACAGTGTTTCTCTAAAGTTGAGATCAATGGAAAATGATCTTACTGTTTTGATTCAACGCTTTTGAGAATTTTCCTTCTTTTTTACTTTTTGTCAATATCATCACTGTTGATTGCTGCTTTAAGCATAGATGACACAGAATCAAAAGGTACATGCATTAAAACATTAACTATATGGATGGCATTGTATTTTGCATTAAAGGAGAAATATTGAAACACAATAATAACTTGCAAAAAAAAAAAGAAAAAGGAAAACCTGTGGGCAAAGATTAAAGTCTAAAGGTACCTGCACCTGTTCAAAAAAATGCCTGGATTATCAGAATGATATAAAATGCATTTCTTTTTAACGTATCTGGTAGAATCTTTTTTAGTCATAAAAGACAAAGACTTCAAAGCCATTTTTTCATAGTCCTAATTGGTTGTTTTTGCTCAAGTTTACTATAAGTCTACCTATGCTTGCATTTCATAACAATCAGCCAAGGTGACATTGATGAGACAGTATATAGCCCCCCAAATAAAGAGACAGGTACCTTCTCAGCTGACCACATCTGATACTGAAACACAATGTCCTGACTGAAGATGATGCATGATGCTTTGCCTCTTGCCTCTTGCCCTAATTTAGAACATTTCAGAAGAAGACTGCTTTAATGAGATTGCTCTCTATGTACTTCCAGTGCGAGACTACATTGAGCAGGAGGATCCCATCATCCTGCAGCTGCGAGTGGACATGATGCTGAAGGAAAACTGTGAGGAGTATGCCCTCAACCTCTGCAACAGTTGCCTTCTGCACCCTGAACTCTCCACTGACCTGAGTCTTCGGATCACTCAACTTTCACTGCTGTACAAGATGGGCCATGAGGATAAATTGCAAGAAGAGGTAGGATCTTGGTTCTCTTTGAGCTCCGCACCTGTTTTTTTATTGACCCATCCATTTTAAACAACAAGTCAATGCTCTGAGAAGGCTAGGATCCCAGAAGTATATCAGTAATGCTCTTTAATAGCTGATGTTTCTCTTCAAATGTGTAACACTAGTTTTTAAAAAAAAGATATTTTGGATCTCTTTAACCCAAGTTCCGCGCCGCGCCGTTATATCGGCTTGACTGTGAGGAAAAATCGGGAGGCGCGGTGAGCCAGTTTATCGGCTTTGACCATCCCACCTGGTAACAGCGGGGAGCCGATATACCGGCTTTGTAGATAGACCCACTTCTAAGTCAAAGTTCTCCTTTATGATTCACGTGTCAATCTTGTTGATTACTGTGTAATCTCTGTGATTATCAACCAATGAAA
>BLXT01003865.1:1089091-1115571 GCA_019648995.1 Plakobranchus ocellatus | reverse complement strand
CTTATGTAGGATTAATTAATGAAACATAGGGATTCCAAGAAAAGTATCAATAAAAGTTTATTTAGAAGAAAATCGATTCACAGTGCTAAGGTGAAACTTCATCTTATTTTTCACAGGAAAGAGTAGATTTCTTAAACTTGCACATAACAGTGTGCAAGTAAAATTGTCTAGTCTTTAAAATAGTTATGTCCTTTAAATTTTTTTTTTTTTTTTTTTTGAAGTGTTTTTTGTTAATTTTTTCCTGTTTTTTTTTTCCCCTGTTGTCACTTAAGTGTGGTGACACATTCCTTCAGCTTTATGTGGATATGAGCATCTTCGCTGTGAAAGTAGACAAGGGCCAGATGGAGACTAGCATCAAAGATGGCAACATTGAGGCTGCTGCAGCACGCAGGGCAGATATGGCCTCTGTTTGTGCCAAACTATCTTGTCTTTGCCACCATGCTTCACTTAAAGTAGCCAAAATATGTGCACTTACATCTTTTGCTTTAAAACCTTCAGAGCTATCATTCAGCAAGATTGGGACATTTTATGGCCAGGGTGGCAATTGCTGCGATAAGTGTGGGAAAGATACAGAGCAAGAAACCGGTTCTATTAATCCTGCCACTCTATATGAAGTTGAAAGACTACTCAACATGCTGAAACCTGACTATCTCGGTCCTGACAACCCATATTCTCACATACATATGATGTGTCGCAGGTTCCTCCTTGAGAGTCTCAAAAATGCACAAATATCGCACAAAAAGACTGCATCACCCTCACAGGATAACGTGATCTCACAAGTGGAGGGTCCAGGGAGAAAAAAACCTGTCGTAAACAAGGCATCTTTAGTTTTTGAGGCCTTGTCTCCACAAGATAGACAAAGTCGCCAGATGCTTTTAAGTAAGCTACGTTTGCAGAATGTGAGTACCATAAGCATGAGCCCTGCATCTTCAAACCGCGCCTCAGGTCTTCATGCCACATCAATCCTGTCTGGCAGCAAGAACAAGAATCTTGCGTCACAGGTGCAGGGAAACAACCAAGCCCAGATTATTCAGCAGCAGACTTACCAGAAAGAGCAAGAGTTGTATCTCAGCAGGCTACAGCAGCAATTGGAGAAGCATGGTAATACAGTAACTTTGACCCAGTCCAAAGCTCCAGGGAAGGAGCAAACACCTTTTCTTCTGCAACAACAGCAGCAGTCTTTTCAGACTCAACAGGTGAGCCAGATTATCCAGTCTGCCTTGAAAAAAGATCCTAATGCTCTCCAGCAATTCAGTAAGACTGCACCTGCTGCCGTGGTCCAAGCTATTGTCAGCATCATGAAAGAGGCAAATATGAAACCATCATCTCATAGGCAGCAGCAGCTGTCACCAGCCAGTTCTCAGTCACTTCCAACTGTATCCACTCTATTAAAACCAACATCCTCCTCTTCTTCCCAGCCTCAGAGCAGACAACAACCTGCTCCTCGCAAATACCCTCGTCCGCAACTTTACGCACAGCCTATCATTGTCAGCACTGCAGCTGGCAATACCATGGCATTGCCCTACAGCAGATTTAGTTCCCAGCCCTCTTGTTCAACCAATGCTCAACCACCAAAAAGTGTTCCTAGCCAAAGCTCAACTTACCCTTCCACTGTAAGTGCAAACCTAGCCCAATTGCAACGCGCTGAGAGCCTAGCTCTGACCAAGGCACAGGCTCAGGGTGTGCGTCAGTTCATGCAGTCACAATCAGGTTTGCCTCCAGGGCAACAAATCTCACCAACAAATACAAGAATCTCACTGAACAACAGCAGCAATGTGATAGGCCACACACAGAGTGTTACTAGCAACCGCATAAAGACAACAGTAGAGCTGGCGGAGCATGCCTCAATAGCTAAGGAACTCAAGAAACAGCAGCAGAAACAGTCAAGACAAAATCAGCTTGCTGGCTTTGCTAGCTCTCAGGGACATGTGGCCAGTGGTCCACATATTATTGGTACCATCAGCAAGCAAGGAGGACAAATGAATCAACAACATGTAAGGCAGCAGCCACCTCCCAGACAGAGCAACAATAATATATTTGCTAGTGTGGACAATAGTTTTTCAAACAACCAGATGATTTCAGGTGCCAGTCAGAGTGCCATTTTACCATCCTCAGATGAGCTGTTGGGTTCCATCACTGGGATTGACGATACCATTATCAATGACTTGCTACAGGAGTCAGGGCTTTTGGCAAACACGTTTCCAGACATAGAGGTGGATGTATCAGGGGAAGACAAGGGAAAGAAAAGCTTAGATCTGATGTTAGCCTCCAACTATAGCCAACTTTCTACATGCCAAGGTGATTCCAAAATTGGACAAGGGGATCTCTCTCAACAGTCTTCCCCAAGGTCGATAATGATCAACTCTTCCAGAGTTTTTTCTCAAGGCTTAAATGATTCATCTAGCCAGTTGGCTCAACCTGGTCATTCAAAAGCAAATTCAGTTTCTGCTTTACCTCATAGTGCACAGATAGCCCAGCAAGCACTGTCATCATCTGTCTCCAGCTTTTCGTCATACCAGCCACCACCAGATCATAACCATCATTTACAGAGTGGGTCAGTGTTAAATATAGGATCTGCCTCTGCTCAGCAGCAAAGAGAGCTGACAAAAATGAATGAGATAAAAGAACAAATGAAGCAGGAAAATATACCTGGGGAAATGTGTATGGATGCGGCAAACAATGCCACCTACCGCTGCATTATCTGCAGCTTAGCTTTTGAGACATTGGACCTTCTGCGAGAACATGTGAGGAATGTTTGTAAGCCAGGTCTGCAGTCGTCCAGTGTTTATACATCCAAGATTGAGCAAGACAAAGCAAACTCAGCCCGCGCTGGCTTGGAGACCACCACTGTTTTCCAGTGCTTGCGCTGCTTTGAGCTCTGCATCAGTGAAGCAGGCATCAAACAACACAGGCTCACCTGCAAACGGGTTCCAACTGTTCCTTCAGACTTGAAAAAGGATACGTCAACATCATCTTCTAACAAGAGCAAGTCTTCCCATAGAGCTAGCTCTTCCAATAAGCCGGTTTCTGTGAAAGCAGAGCCCAGCACTAGCAGCCGGCCCCACAGCAGGAACAACACATCAGTGCTCACCTCATCACACCCCCAGAAACTCAGCAAGGCTGCATTGCAGAATTTAAGCTCAGGTGCAGGTGTTGCAGTAACACTTGGTGCTAATTATACAAACCCTATTAAAAAAGAGCCTTTAGCAAAGACTGTTCCCACCCCCAAGCTAAGTAGTCCTGTAAATCTTGGTGCTAACAACAGACCCCAAACCTTTCCCATCACTCATATTCCTTCCACTACTTCAGGTGGATTTCTACCAGCAGCAAGCACATCCACATTTCACCAGTCATCACACATAGCTACCAGTACACAACATTCTCTTTTACCCTCTCTCAAACAATCTGAAAGTTCGTCAGCCTCCTTAACACCCTCCGGTTCTGAAGTAGTAAGTGCTACCTATGTCAAATCTCAAGACAGTTCTCTCTCAAACCAAAGTATGAAACTCCAGGCTTCTGTACAAGGATCTAATCTCATGTCAAGTCTGCAGTCTACAGCCACTGAGCCTAAACAGGAACAGGACGCCTTGTCTGGTGCAAACAGTGTAACTGCAGCACCCTCGGCTAAATTTTCAGAGATAAGTGGCTCAGGAGGGAGCAAATTTTACAAATGTAACTTGTGCTCTCAGACCCTTTGTTCTTCCTCAAGTTTTATAGAACATTGGAAAGAGTGCTCTCTCAAGCATAAAGCAAGCAAAAAGAAAGTGCAGACTGGGAAAGTTCCATCAATGCCCATGAGTGGAAAATTGTTGCAAAATGTTCTAGATGTTATTGAATCTGTAGCGTCTGGGAATTTCAATAAGCAAAGTGGTCAGTTTAGGCGAGACTCACATGAAGACATGGTGAAGTTGAGGGATCCTTGCTGTGAGGCATCTCTGGACACTGTCTCCTCTATGGAAGGTGAGGCTGTTGATTCAGAGGTGTCATGGGACAGCAGGGCGACTTTTGACAACACCACCACTGATAGTGAACAAGACAAAAAAAGATGCACTGCAAATTATAATGAAAGCAAAAGAGGGAAAACGAGTCGGTTTGAAAAAACATTAGACTTGAAGTGCTGTGAATCTGAGGAGAAAGGCTCTTGCAGAAATGACCAAAAAAATAATCGTTCAAAGGAAAGAATAGGAAGTGATGAGGAAGAGGACTTGGAAGATGACATGAGTCTTAGTGGCTCTGACAGTGGGAGCTCAGCTTTAAGGTCAACTCGTGAGGCTCCACCACAGTTGCGGGACAGGAAGCTGCTGAAACCAATACAAAGCTTTATCAGTGGAACATTTATCTCACCATATCATGTCAGCAAGCAAATTGGGAAGATTGTAGATGAAAATGCTATTTCTGAAAGCACTACCAGTGGCGCAGAATCAGACGAGGACCATCTACAGTGCCAAGTGTGTAAAACTTCTTTTCAGAACAGACGCATCCTTCTGCAGCACTATGCTGGTAAACACCTGCAGCCATACACAGTAAAAACTGTCGCCGACAGCTCCTCTTATTTTTGTCACTTGTGCCAAAAAAGCTTTTCCACCTTCATGCACTATATGCAACATGTACCCAACCACTCTGCCGTAATTATTCATAAGATGAAGATATTCACAAAGAGCCTGAGGTTATCTCAGCATAGTGAAAGAATTGCCCGTCAGAGAGGCTTTGGCAAATCCAAGAAGAATTCTCTCAGTCCAAAATTTGCAAAGGCTTTAAAAAGCAAAAAAGCAGCAACGAAATCAATGGCGAATCGAATCAAGAGGAAAATGCTTATATCTAAACATCAAGTGGCACAGGAAAAAGTTATGAAAAGATGCCAGGTTTCCATGAGACTGACATCTAGTGAGGAAGATTACAGTTCAGATGCCTCAAATCTCATGTCCAAGGCGAAGAAAAAACCTATGATGATGATTAAGGGTCCTGATGGCAAGTGGGTTAGGCGCAAAAGAGGGAGACCACGGAAAGATCTCTTGCCTGAAGACTGTCTTCCAGTGGACCAGGTGAAGATAGAGGAATTTAAGCAAGTCAGCACTCCCACAACTGCAGATGACACTCTGACGAGTGAGGATGGCCACAGTGACACAACCAACATATCCATCCCTTTAGCTGCACGCAGTAGAAGACGCTCAGGAAATGTTGATAGTGAATTCACCAGAAATACCAAACGACGTAGGCATTTCTCAGACTCTGAAAGTTTGTCCAATAACGTAAAAGATATTTTTATCTCAGACTTTGATACTGATTCAAACTCTACCACTTTGAGCTTTTCAGTCCAAGAAAATGGCTGTGTTGTTCCCAAAAGAGATATGATGCCTAAAAAGTCTGGTGTGGAGAACAAGGGTAGTGAACTCTTTTCAGAAAACTGTCATGCAAAGCTTGGTGTGTTAGACAGGGTTAAAGTCAGGTCTCTTAGTAAAAGGCAGAAGGAAAGATTAAAATCTTGTGACCTAAATCCATCTGTAGTTTTAAATGCTTTAAATTTAGATAGTGGGTGCTTTCCATCCCCATTAAGTACCGTTGCTGAGGAACTCAGCTCAGATTCTTCAAAAGAAACTGTAAAGAAAGAGATTTCAGAGTCAGTAAAGGATACAGATACTGCAGTTGCAAAAAAATCTACCTTTCTTGACTCCTACTTATCTTACATCAACAATTATTCTCAGCCACAGTCAAAAATATGCAGTGCTACTAATTCAAAAAAAAAATTAGTTCATTCTATAAACCAATCGCAACCTGAGCTGGCGCAAGAAAGTGCGAGTAAGCCAGATGCTGAACATTCAATATTTGCAGACGAGGAGAACAAAGATCACCATGGCACAGAGTCACAGTCAGATAGCTCTGACAAATTTCCAGTACGGAGATGTAGTGTAAACCTGGGACAGAAAGTTTCCATAGCTGACTGGAAACCTAATGAACTTGTTGGAGATTTGCACCTTGAGACAGCTCTTCTGAAGGCCCGGCAGCCTGTTGTTTGCCTTGAGAGAAATGCAGAGGTGGAGAGCTGTGTCACCTCAAACAATACATCCTCCATTGTGTTTGACAGCAGCTCCAGCAGTTCTTCAGAAACTGATGTAGGTGAACACACCACAGGATCTAATGCCATTCAGAACTATGTTAACCTAAACAACCATTTGAATTTTGCTATCGACAGCAGAGTGAAGAATGACTCAGACATCAGGCACTCTACCATCAAATTAAATGGTCCAAATGATAAAGAAGAGAGCACAATTTTAGGGTCGGATGGCAGTAGTTTACAACAAACCTTTGCTGTAGGTGTTGATGAGAATAAATTAAACAGTCACGAAAAAGGCATTGTTGAGGCCAGTGCGATGTCAGATACTCGACTACCCTCAGTTGTCCATAACACTGCTGTCAACCTCCTAGAATCTGAAAAAGGTGAATCTGTAGCTTTGACAAGTAGCAATAGCACTGTTAGAGATGAAACTAGGTGCATATCGATGGCAAGCAATACTGAGAATTCCGTTAAATCTGGTGCTGCAGATGTGTTGGGTGATGACATGCTAAAACCCTCTGTCTCTAGTGTGCTACCTGTTCCCTGTCATGTCAAGGAGGATGAAGAGTTGAATCATGACGTTGTTATCCTTGAGGCATCGGAAAGTGAGGAAGATGGCCATCATGACCTTAAAGATATTGTAATTGTTGTGAATAATGATATTGGGGACGATGATGATTATGATGACGAAGATGATAACAGTTATAAGAAAGAAGATGTGTATAACAAATCAAGAGCTGGTCTCCAGAAAGAAGATAATGAAGCTATAAGCTGTGTTGAGAAAGACTTATTGAAGGATGATGAAAATAGTGCAATTACTGGGGTTGATGGGGCAGGTGATCCAATTCCTGGGAATATGGCTGGAAATATATCTGAGCGAAAGAAATGTGGGATAGGGATGCCTGAAAGTGAAAAGACCAGCTCTGAATCAATTTGTGAAAGCCAAGCCAAAACTGGTTGTAATTTTGAGGAGAACAAACTCTCTGTTACCAGGAACAACAAAATGGAAGAAAATGTAGAGCATAGAATTAATGCTATAACAGCTTCTCAAAGCAACAAGTGCTCTGGGACTTCAGATTGGACACCCATTGATAAAGCTTTGAAAGTAATTGCAGATAAAGGTGCTGTAACCGATCAATTGAGTGTACATGATAAAAGTGAAACTGCATCTTTAAACCCCATAGAAGAGGCTGGGCCCAACAGCAACCAAGAACAATGTGACACCACTCTGAATGAGGAAGATAAACATGTGTCTTGTGCTGGTAATTTCTCTAGCACTTCCAAAGATTGTTCCTACACCTCCAACATAATAGATGAAAAATTTAGTCCAAACGCAGAAATGCAAATTCAGAGCAGGGAAAAAGCTAGCAAGCCACTGACAAATATGGTAGTCCAAGGGCACACTAATCTCAAATGTAACTCAAGTGCTGGTGTGGCAAAAGAAGAAAATGCTGATCTTGGTGTGGAAAATAAAAAACATGATGGTTGGAGGGAAAATAATGATCAAGATAATAACTCAGGGCTGGTTTCTGAGGCAAATAAAAGCCTAGACCATGTGTCTGTAACAAACCAAGCAGCATCTGATTTTGATCTTTGTCAAGATAATTTTGATCACAGCATTAAGCTAGAACAAGGCACAGTGTCAGAACAACAATTCCACATTGAAGCCAACTCAACAGGATTTAAGTCAAATAGTCCTGATATTCAGGAAAAGGGTTATCGTGTGGAGGCTGATAGGTTTAATAAAAAAATGGGTGCTGCAAAACAACAGCACCAGGATAGGGATGAACTCTTCGAGACAAACTCTGGGAGGAGCCACAGCAATGAAAAATGTGCTCGTAAAAATAACTTGCCCAGCTGTGAAATGGAAGGGGAAATGCAAACAGGTGTTACAGCAAAGGAAAGCCTGCAAACCTATGAAGCTGATACACAGGATCATGGGCATAATCATTCAAATTTACCAATAGCTCACTCTCCTGAAGTTGCCAGTGAATGCAATAACAAAATTGATAAAGAAGTGTCGAGTTTAAGTCAATGTAATAGTCTAGAGCAGAGCTGTCACAACATCGCTGTCTTCGATAAACAGGATTATGACTCTGAGGCAACAATTAAGATAGATGGGGAAAATTGGCAGCAGCTTGCCTGTGTCATGGTGGATGGTGAGAAAAGCCAAGATAGAGCTCCACCTTCAGAACCTGGGAACAGTACAATTCCCAGATCTGAAGGAAAATCTGAAAGCAGGGCTAATAAATCGGACATTGGTCTTGGTCATCTTGAAGATTTTGATGACGAAATCAAACAAGTGAATCCTGAGGATGCCAAGGGACAGGAAAAGGCCATTGCACAAGCGAGTTCTCAGCACTGCAATGATACTCCACCTGGTGGGGCATTCTTTGCTGTCCACTCCACAGATGATTGTGCAGAACAATACATTGGGGGAAGTGGCACTAAGAAACAAACTGACACAGATGGGAGCGCCACTAGAGAGACTGTCACAGGGAAAAAAGAACTTGTTATAGAAGTGAATGTAAATGAAGTGGACAGTGTTGAAAATTCTGATGACAATATCATGGAAACCAAGAATCTCGGAAATTGTAAAGAGAGTTTCAATCTTGATACAGGTAACAGTGCTGAAAGTAATAGAGGAAAGCCTGCAGAACAAGTTCCTGATCATAATTTAAGAGCCGAAAGTGGTTCCAAGAAAGGGCATAAATCAAAGACAAAAGCTATAAAAAACTTACACTTGTCGCTGGCAGCTTTTATAGCTGAGAGACTTGCTGTAGTCCCTGCCAATGAGGAAGAAGGAGATATGGGATATGACTTCTCTAAAGTCAGCTCTCCACTTCCCAAACAGGAAGAGGAACAAGAGATAAGATATAACAGCTCCCCACCAGCTGAACAGGAAGGGGAACAAGAGGTAAAATATGAAAGCTCTTTATCAGCTGAACAAAAAGCGGAACAAGAGATAAAATATAACAGCTCTCCACCAGCCAAGCAGGAAGGGGAACAAGAGATAAAATATGACAACTCTCCACCAGCCAAACAGGAAGAGGAACAAGAGATAAAATATGAGAGCTCTCCACCGGCAAAACAGGAGGAGAAACAAGAGATGAGATATGAATCTTCTAAAGTGAGCTCTCCACTAGGTGCCGTCACCTCAGACATGGATAAATTAGATGAGCAGGGCAGCCCATCAGGCTTGGGCCTTGTAGATTACAGCTGCTCCTCTGAGGAAAATAGCCGAGATGGAGGAGCGGAATCTTATAGTGCTGCCAATACATCGAATCAGGCAAACAAAAGTCTAGGTGATTATAGGCCTCAGCTTGTTGATGAATGTAGTGATCCACTGTTGCCAGCCAGAGACAAGAACTTTCCTAACCCAAACTTAGACAACCGATCAACAGGATCAGAGGATGTTGGCAAAAGCACAAAGGTCAAAAGGCAGTCAAATAATGTGAATTTTGGGTTAGACCAAAGTGAAAATCAGAAAGAAATTTCATCTCCTCAGCCTTTTTCTAATCCTGTTCAGCCTCTTCTTGAATCTGGTCAGTGTCTTCCCAAATCTGCCCAGTCTCTTCCTGAACCTGTTCAGCCTGTCCCAGTTCAGCGTCTCCCTGAATGTGTTCAACCTGTTCCTGAATCTGCTCAGCCTCTTCCTGAACATGTCCAATCTCTTCCTGAATCTGCTCAGCGGCTTCCTGAATATGTTCAACCTCTTCCTGAATCTGCTCAGCCTCTTCCTGAACATGTTCAACCTCTTCCTGAATCTGCTCAGCCTCTTCCTGAACATGTTCAACCTCTTCCTGAATCTGCTCAACCTCTTCCTGGATCTGCTCAGCCGCTTCCTGAACATGTTCAATTTCTTCCTGAATCTGCTCAGCCACTACCTAAACCTGTTCAGCCTCTTTTTGAATCTGTCAATCCCCTTCCTGAATCTGCTCAGCCTTCTCTTGAACATAAAACAGGTGATCAAGTAAATATCTTACCCCATGAGGTGGCAGATGGTCAGAACGAAAACAGTAATAGTTCCAAAGTGGCTGAAAATCATGACTGTGTGGACTTGCCTTTAATCTCAAATGTAAGCCTGGAGTCCAGACAGATGGCGGATAGCAATATTGATTTGGTCGCTCGAAGATCAGATGGCTTTGAAATTTCCTCTCCTCATACAAAAGGGAGAACACTCAAAGAAGTGATGTTGCCTGATTACATGCGTAAAAGCAATGATCAAAACGCAGTGCTTAACTGCCGGGTAGAAGAGGAGAAACTAATGAATAGTCCTGTGTCACGGAAAAAAGTCAGTCTTGGGACGTTCTCAGATACAGATGATGGAGATGATTTGAGCAGCTTTGAGCTTGTCATAGAAAAAGATACCTCTTCAAGGAACATTGTAACCTTCCCAGAGAAGCAGAGAGTTTCCACTCCCAAAGTTTTCCATCAGAGTGAAGATTATCTGGAGAAAGCAGGTGCAGTTGTGCCCAATCCATCACCGTACAATCCCAGACCTAAGAAGGTTCTGACTGGAGCCAAGTCTCTCCGAAGGGATAGTTCAAACCAATTTGTGTGGGATATGGACTCTGATGTAGAAAGCACAGCTTTGTCTAGTTCTTTACCCCCTGCATCAAAATCTAAGGTAGAAGAGGCTCGAATTCAAAGTATTAACAAACTTGCTGCCCCAAATCAATCGATCACCACAGGGACGATGCATTCAAGCAGAAAATCCACAGAAGATCCTGAGTTGGATGCTGTTAAACGGAAGCGCAAAGCTCTGAGGGAAAAGACAGAGACAGCTCCCTTTACATGGGACTTGGAGGAGAGTGGGGAAAAGTCTTATGGCACTAGAGGTGCATCCCCCTCCCATGTTTCATTTGTGAAAGACCCGATCCGAACAAGGACTATCAGCCTCGCTAGGGAGACTCAACATTCTGAAGAGAAGAAATCTAAGCCTAACAAAGTGAGTGTTTTTGATGTTCAGCGACCAGGCAGTTTAAAAGTTGTAAAGTTGGCTACCAAAGATGCTAAGACCGATATCTCAAAAGACATGTCTGTTAAATATTCTGTGTTCAGTAAGGCAAGAAATGTCAAAACCTTGGATGGCACCATTCAAATTGATGATGAAATTTCATTTAAAAGAGAGTCACTTCCTTCAACACAGGCTGATTGTGCACCCAGTAAATCCATTGATACAAGCTCAGTTACTAGTAGTACTCGAAGAAGACAAAAATCAGGAAATAAAAGCTCAAGCTCAGAATCAACACCTTCACCAACTTTTGAGACACAAAATGGTGAATTAAGTGAGAAAAAACAGGCTTCTCTAAGATCCAGGCACAGCTCCATGGAATCAAATAGATCTGATAATTCAGTCTCTTCTGCCCCCCAGACACAGTCCAGGCGGGGAAGGAAAGGCGAAGAATCTCACCAGAAGGCTGGTCTGGTCAAAATTGGAACACCAGGATGCATGTCACAATCTGTTCCTGTGAACACCAGCTCTGCACCACATCCTGACCCACACGCTCCAAACACAAGGTCTTCAGAGGCTGCCATTAAAGCATATAATCAGAAGAGTCTGAGAAACAGAGGGGTGAGCCCTGTGTGGGGCGCCAAGACTCATGCTGCTGCTGGTAGTCTGCTCTCTACCCCTGGCACTCGCCACAAACCAGAGACAAACGGTGCCAGACCCAAACTGTCGCCAATGGCCTCCCTAACAAACTTGTCAAAAACTGCTCCAACCCACAGTAAACAGTCTACTAGAAAACCTGTGAAACGCAAGATAGCATCAACTCCAGAGATAATTAAAACCAAGAAACGGCGTGTTATAGATTCTAAAGCCAGTGTACTTAAAGCTAAGACTGTATCTTTGACTAAGAAATCATCTGTGACACTGTCCAGGAAACCAGCAAAAGAGAGCACTAAAACTACGAGTTCTTCCAGCATCAAAGTATCCTCTAAAGCTGTCTCTGTTAAGGCAAAGAATAATGCAAATGCAAAAAAACCTGTTGGGAGGGGGAGACCAAGGTTGAATAGCAAGAAATAATTCCTTTACACACATAGGCCCTACAAGGTAAAAAAAACCCATCATAAATGCTTTGGTACTTAGTGAAACCTCTTAGTGACTTATATTATGTACATTTTATTTTTTTTTTTATTTATTTTTTTTTTTTGCGTTTCATTTTGATGTTAAGATAATTAGAACTGTACATTATCCTATTACCACCTTAGTTGAAGCAGAATTGTTTCTGGTGTAAATTTTGTAACAGATCTGTAGTGGTGCCATTGTTAAATATTTGAATTAGTGTATGGTATTCACTGGATCACTGTCTTTTTTTTCTTCTTGGTTGTTGTTGTTACTAAAATTAAAGTGTGTTCAAAATTGAAGTATTATTGTTGTCTTGAATCAGTCCCAAGTAGGCAAAAGTAGCAAAATACAGCCAGGAAAAGTTGATTTTGTTAGCTCAGACATGCCTGCTGTCCAGGAATTTTCAGAGTGGGAAATATGCTTTTCAGTGTTGTAAAAAAGAAACTGATTTGACAATGCAATATGGTTCTAGCTTAAAGTGTATTGGCCCTGCGCATCTGTTCTAGCACTGCATACTTCTTTAACAAAGCTATGTTGTTAGGTTTTCTTTTCCCCTAACCATGTACACTGTATGCATGAACCCCTCCTTCCTATCTACTATGATGCATTCCTTCTAATGTACAGGCAAGGCATTGACAGGGGGTCATTCCCATTATGTAATGGCTTATGACCGGCTTAGATTTTTATAATTGAATATAGGTGAGAGAGAAAGTAGTTAAAAAAAAAGAAAGAAAATTCAGATTACAAAATTGAAATCAGTGACCCAAAATTATAGCAGAATTTAAAATTAAATATACATGGTTGGATTTGAGGCCTCCCTTCCTCTTCATAATTCAATGCTTTGCTAAATAAAAAGATCCCAGGTAGATTGGTATGGATACACACTATACTTAATAGAGAGTTTGGAACAGCATTGACCTAGTGTTAGGTGCCTCAATTTTGCTATTTGATTCTAAGGCATGTTCTTTACTAGCTTCCTGTCTAAAGGTGCATAGTTATGATTGTGAACAAAGACTTTGTTTGTTTTGTTTTTCAACTGTATTATTGCCATCTGTAAGTTCATCCTCAAGACACATAAAATGTTGGCATCTTATCCTCTGCTTAAGACAAATAAAATGTTAGCATCCCGTTTTTTGTTCAAACATGCAAAGATCTGTCTGTTGCAGCCACATGAAGATCAGTATCATCTGTGTTAAGTTTATGAAGAACACTGCTTCTCATGTGGTTTCTACACAGCACACCTCAGTAAATGTTAGCATCTGAACCTCTGTTCAGACACATAAAATGTTAGCATTCCATCTTCTCTAAGAGACAAATAAAATATTAACCTCCTAGGGGTCCTACTCCCTTTCCAAGCAATTTTCCCAGAACCTCAGAGAAAAAAAAAAGAGAGATCCATGCTATGGACATGTCTAGACTGTTTGTGAGACACATGTATTAATGTATATATTCATAATTTCTGTATTAATTATATTATCATTTTTAAAATTTGATTGTCATAAAAACTATATATAATTATGTATTTTGAGAAAGGTAGATGTAAAGTGTCAAGGATGTTTAACAGAAAAAATAACCTAGATTTCATAGTTGCCACCTGATTGCTCCTAAATTGATTGTGTCCTGTTTAATCGGAATTGGCTTTGTGGCACTTTTCAAGAAGCTGCTGTGCCATTTTATTGCGATAACTTGTTGTTGTTCCATTGCCATAGTGTGTTTCATATTTTAAAGTGTATTTTTCTTAATGTGCTAAAACTAAGCTGCTTAAGTGTCTCTGTTGTGTTGGTGTTTGTAATTTTTTGCCCATATTTCTTGTGTACATGCATTTTATTTTTTTTTCCATGTTCTGCTTTAATCATGATACACGTATTAAAATGATTTAAAAACTGTGATTTGTATATCTATAGAGTTGATTGTGCACATTGATTGAGATTTCCAGTAAACAACAAGCCTCAAATTTTGGCTGGTGATTTTAAATGCGATCTCTGTAAAACATGGAGAAAAAGGCTGAGATCTGACGCTGTTTGATCTAGCTTTAACTGCCTTCTTTTTATTTGTAATTATGTATGATTTACATAAGTGTTGACTTGAGAGTTGAATAGGTACATCGGATTTGCCACATTTTGTGCATTTGGTGTAATTGTAGTTTTGGTTATATAATGATATTGTCAACCTGATTTTGTTTCTAGTGAACTGTATTAAAAGATTTTTTTTTTTTTAAATACTTTTGAAAATAAAATTGTTTATTATATTAATTATGTGTCATTTCTTCAAGTTCTTCATATATGTGTGTGTTTTTGAAGCAAGAGCTCATGTTTTCATAGTTGTGATATGATGGTTGAGCCACAAGGTTTTCTCTAGTCTTACTTTGAGTATTGAGCCAGAATTCAGTCATTGATCAATTGTTTTTTCCCATGTTACAATGAGTCTGAACAAATTCAGCACCCCCAGACCATAATACTTCATGACTAGGCTTCAGGGACCGTTCACAATTGATGTCAACCAAAATTTGGCAAAAATTGACTCCTTCCCCTCCTTGTCAACTATTGATGCCAACTTAAATTCCAAGATTGATTTTTTGCAAACTGACAAATTTTTTATTTGCCATTGTGCATGATGCATTGTGAAATAAATTGACTGTTTATAAATTATATGTTAAATAAATGTAATGTGTAATGATGTACAAAGAGCTTAAGCAATGTTTATTCAATTTTTAGAAGTCAAATTACTTTTATAGCAGCGTCCTAACTGTAACATACAACAAATTCGAACTTTTTTTTTCTTTATTTTGTATTTAATCAAACAAATAAAGGGCCCAGTTTGGGGCTTAGCAGCTTTCAGTTTCAATGCATTCATTTAATCATTAAAGTTCATGCCACAGCTTTTCTTTTATTTCTTTCTTTAAAATTGCCCATTGGGAATTCACATTTTTAGAGAAGGATGAACTGCTTAAAAGAAAATAAAGCTTAGTAAAAATCTTGATAACATTTAGACTGTTAAGAGTAAAAGAGGCATCACTATCTTCTTTGTTTTGGATTGTGAAAACAACAATACACCAGGGTTGCCAGATAATTTGTGACAGCAGAGGCCAACGCTCAAGTTTGGCGGCCACTTTCAGGAACCATGTACACTATTTCTAAGTTTCCTCTAACTTATAAATTATAGTAGTATGGTTGACATGAACTTCTTAAGACCACCCACTCCCTCTTGTCAACTTTCGATGGATACCCTCGCCCTCCCTTAGTAGACGCCAATTGTGAACGATCCTTTATATATATATTATAAACAAAAATTGACTTTAACCATCTCAAAAATGTTAAGAAAAACAAAATGGGGTTTTTAAAAAGTGGTTGCAAATTACAAGACTTTTCCTTGCGAGAGTTAGTTTAAGAACACGTGGACATCACTTTATCGTTTTCATTTATTGGACACTTTTTTTTCTTCTAAATTCTGATTTTAGATAGAGAAAGATAGAGCTAGATAGCCAAGTAAGAAACCATAGATCATATATCGGGTCCAAATTTAGTAACCTGGAGGTACCGCCCGACTTCACTACGGTCAACTCCCACTATGGTAACTGCAGACGATACCAGGTTGTGGTACCCCTATAGATCATTAACATTAATTAGTGACGCCAAACGATCACACTAAAGTAAACTAATTACATGTATAACGAGACTTCAACAGAGCTGAAAGCATTGAAAAACTAGTATGAACTAGGGCAAGACAATACATGTAATACATTAAGAAATCAAAGGTTATTCAAGAAAATGGCGAATCACCTTAAATAGAATTTAATTTAGTGAAATTTGTGACACTTCAGGCCGGCAGACTCGAGCACGCTTGTATTTGTAACATGGACGGTTGACCTCTGTCCTTTCTCTAGCTTTGAAACGAGTCCAATCCAGCAAAATTCCTACAACAATGGTGCAACAAGGGATTTGTTGCCGCGACTACCTGTGGCTTTTAGTTTTATGTTTAAACAGGATTTTATATGAGATATTCTTCTTCTTAAAGTGCCCCTCCTGAGACAGGCATTGGCGACCATGTTCCTCCAATCAAACCTGGTCTCAGTTAACCTTATTAGATTAAAAGTTGTTGGTGTCACCCTTTACCTAGTGGCCATGACAAGATTTTCGATGAGAGTTATTTTCTGTCTACATCTACTACGTTTGCTGTCACTCTTTCCAGTGATTGCTAGGTGTTTTAAACCTTTGAGTCGGCAAATCTGTCCTAAAACTTGTAGTGATCACTGACTTCTGGGTTTCATTAATGATCGCCTAAGATTAGCTTCGTGGCTAGTTATTGCATGACACCACTAATCACTTACATATTTCTTTTATACTGAATATCTTTAAGTTTAAATTAGAATCTTCTTTTCTATTTTCTATTCTAGTTCTAAAAAAAGGGCCCCTACCACCAGCACGAGCGTGAGAGGGCCAGCTTGCTTGCTTGCAAACTAAAAATATCTTAACACTAATAGTAATAACAGGCTCATTTTATAAAAGTTGAGTACGTACATGTATGTAAATAGCTCTGATTATCGACATGGCGTTGAGGCCTGTAATGTTTGGGATTGATATGTATTTATAAATTTCATCATCATGAAAGTCACTATCTCTCTGTCTCTCTCACCCACCTTCAAAACACATGCGCACCGCGCGCGGGACACATACTTACTCGCACACACCCTCTCCCATTTTCCAAACTAAGAAATATCCTTCGTTGAATCGTTTCCTTACCGGTCTTCTATGTTCAAGTTAAACTAGCATTCCTATTTATGTTTGTATTTTCTCTCTTTCTCTCTCTCCTCCCTTCCTATATTCCCGTCCCCCTCCTCTCTCTTTGTCAATCTGTCATTTTTTCCGATCCTCTTTTTCCTGCTCTTAGGAGAATAGAAAAAAAACTTTTATTTTATTACGGACAAATCAGGCAATAATAATAATAATAATAATAATAATAATAATAATAATAATAATAATAATAATAATAATAATAAATAAGTAATTAATGAACAAAGCATGTCGATGACGAACGTTTTCCAGTCGATATACATGTAATATATTTTTAATGATATCTTGGAGCACAAACGGTAACAACCCTTGTTTTTTATGGTGTCGAAATAATATACCATTAGGTCAAGCTTTAAGGTGTATTTTAGAACATTCTTTTTCACCTAAGTCCATCTCCAGTGAATCGCATTTTATCCTGCGCGGCGTCGGATGAAATTGTAAACATTGAGTGCAGCAGAGCACAGTACACCTGCATCAATCAAAATAAGCTTGTAAGGCTCATTTAACTGGTCCATATATATTCACTTCTAGATCTAGATGAAAAAGGGGTGTAGCCTTGAATAAAAAAAAAAGGGAGGTAGGTGTATGCAAGTTTAATCTGGATAGAATGCCTCAAGCAATAGTATCATAAAGTTTCGATTCTGAAAAATGATAGCGTTGCACCGTGTATTGGTAGCTGAAGCGGATATTCCCCCATTGATTAGTTATAAGCGTTGCAATACAAAATTAAAGAGAATAGAGAGACGCCATGGGTCCTTCGATGCTATATGATGTGTAGGCTTATAACGGTCCCGTCCCAAGTTTAAAATCTTTATAACAAAAGCGTACCGATACCAGAGTGGATGTACCGCACCTATCGGACTTATGTGTTTCCCAAGGAGTCAGAATTGCTACAAAATGATGTTATAAAAAGTGTGACGCAGCCGTCATGTTCCAAGATTATATATTATTTCTAGGACACATCACATGAATTGCTGACACAAGGATTTAGCACTCACCGGACAAATTGAAGGCAAAGGCAGAAGAGATTGACACTATGACAAAGAATAATTTTTATTGATGTAAAAGGTATTGGTAGCAACAACTGCTTGATAAGGTTGACCGAGAACAACTTTGAGTGGAGGAACATGATCACGAATATCTGTTCCAGACAGGGCACCTAAAGAAGATGTACTTATTTATTTATTTATTCATTTCTTTTAAGTTCTGAGCTTTGTTTAACTGGTCTAAAGAATTGAAGTCTGGATTTACAGAGAGAAAAAGGTGGCGGGAGGAAGGAGTCATATACACACACACACAGAGAGATAGGGATGGAAAGACAAAATTCGTATAATATACTAAATATGAGAATGTTAAACTAAAAGGAGGCGAGGGGTAAGAATTATATATAAGGCATAAAGAAAGAAAGGGATGAAAAGATATAAATCGTGAAATGATGAGAAAAACCAAGAGAGAAAAAGGGGTCGAGGGGTAAGAGTTATATCAAGCCCATAAACAAAGAAAGGGGTCATCATCAGGTACCTTGTCTGGAACAGACATTGGCGATCATGTTCCTCCACTCATACCTATTATCAGTTAACCTTATAAAGTTGTTATTGCTACCTTTACCTTTTGCCTATGACTTAAGATTTTCAGTTGAAGTTATTCTCTCTCTACATCTGCTGCGTTCGCTTTCAATCTTTCCAGTGTTTGCTAAGTGTTCTAAACCCTTATGTCGGCAAATATGGCCTAAAAATTGTAGTTGCCAGTATTGGTTTCATTTTTTGGAATGTAACTTTGGCCATGGCTATTCTTTTACTTATTTTACTTGTGCATATACCATCTAATGTTATCAGGTAGCCTAGATATTTGAATTTTTAAACTTGTTTGATTTTTTCGCTTTTGCTAACGAGATTGCTCTTGGGATTAGAGGATTTCTTTGAGATGACCATACATTCCGTTTTCTTTACTTTCAAAGACAGGCCCATTCTTTCGCTCTCTAAAACTACAGGGTCTACAAGTTTTTGGAGTTGTTTGCCAGATTCTTCTATTAAAACTGTATCATCTGCATACCTGAGATTATTGAGATTCTCTTTATTTAAGCCTGAATGAGATACCATCAAGATTCTATAAGATTATTTCACTATATAGGTTAAAAAGATCCGGAGACATTACACATCCCTGATTACACCTCTTTTGATGAGTTTGAAATCATTATGTTCTCCTCCAATTCTTACAGATGCAGTCTTTTCCCAGTATAAATTTCTATTTACTCTCAGATCTTTCACATCGATGTCTAATTTTTCTAGAATACGAAACAGCTCTGCATGTCTTACTTTGTCAAAAGCCCTAGAATGATAAAACAAAAAAAACAATAAAAAAAAAAAAAAAAACAGAGATGGAGATCTTTTTGCATTTTTATACACCTTTCCATAAGCATTGAGAAAGTGTATATTGCATTTCTAGTCCCTTTGTCAGACTCTTACGCATTCTATGCGTCAAAACGCGTAACAGTATTTTTGTAAAATGGCTCATTAAACTGATTGTTCTATGAAGTTCACATTCTGTTGCTCCTGGTGTTATAGGCAGTACTACAAAAACAGATTTACAAAGATCTTCTGGAACTGTACCACTATCGCATTGCATTAAGAAGTTCCTAAATTATCTAATGCTTTAATTATTTCTACTGGTATGATATCTGGTCCTATGGCTTTTCCATTTTTCATTTTCTTTATTGCTGCTTCTACCTCTTCTTTAAGGATAGTTGGCCTTCTATGTTTTTCTCTATCTTGGGTTTTTTTTTGTTTTTTTTTTGCACCTTTCATTTTTAAAAAGATCCTCAACATCTTCTGACCATCTGTTTAGTATTTCCTTCTTTTCCATTAACATTATTTCATCTCTTGATTTGATGCAGCCAGGGCTACTGCATTTGATTTTCTTACCACTGACATCCTTAATTTTAGCATGCATGAATTTGCTGTCTATATTTAGCTTTTGCTCTATTTCCTAACCTTGTTGATTGATCCATTCTTCTTTCGCTGCGTTGCATTTTATTTTGATGTTTCTATTTAGGTCTTTGTATTTGCCTTCTACATTTTTATATTTGCGCCTTTCTTCCATTAAATCAAGTATTTCTTTGTTCATCCACATCTTTGCTCTTTGTTATTTTTTCGGGAACGTTTTTCCCTATGACTTCATTAAGTGAATTTTTCATTTCTGACCATAATTCTCCTATTTCTTAGATGTTATTTAGAGGTTCATATTTGTTTCGCACAGCTATAGCAATTTTGTCTCTTAGTTTTTCATCAGTTTTTAACAAGTCCGTTTGGAATTTAGGAATAGCCTTCGCCTTTCTTAATTTCTTAAGTTTTATCTGAAACTTACACATTACTGGAATATGATCTGAATCACAGTCGGCTCCCGGCAGTGACTTCGATGTTTTGACGGCGTTTTGGAATTGTTTCTGGATGAGGATGTAATCTATTTTGTTTCTACTTCTGTCACCGGGGCTCTTTCAAGTCCACTGTCGCCTAGGGTGATTTTGAAACCAAGTATTGGTGATGGTTAAATCATTGATCTGGCACTATTCAATAGCCTACTTCTACACTCATTCAACTGTCCCTATGCCACTGGACCCAACATCTTCTATTCTTTCATCCCTAACTTTTGCATCGAAATCTCCCATTACTATTATGATGTCCTGGGATTTTAGATAGCCTTTTTGTTTTTTTGTTTTTCTTGATAAAACTTTTCTAGTTCTACATCTTTTTTGTCAGATGTTAGTGCATACCCAAAGAAAGGGATTAAAAGACATAAATCGTGAAATTATGAGAAAGAAAAGGAGAGAAAAAGAGGCGAGGGGTAAAAGTTTCATACAAGCCCATTAAGAAAGAAAGGGATGAAAAGACATACATCTTCAAATTATGAGAAAGAAAAAGAGAGAAAAAGGGGGCGCGGGGTAAGAGTTATGTACACGTATAACTCGTCTAATTATGAGAATGTAAAAGAAAAGAAGGGAAATCAAGCAATTTGTAAAGAAACGCGATTTCAGAAATGTTCAATGTTAACAGTATAAAAACAACCAATTTGGTGCGATATCAACACAACACCCCTATGTCAGTCTTTCCTCACCTTTCCCTCACGTTATGCTCTCTTCACAAACCGTTTGGAAATTGATAGTGTTCCAACAAATTGTAGGCTAGAGTAGAAGTAGAGTGTTAGCAGGAAAAGCCGATTTGGTGCAAAATTCAACACAGCATCCCCGTGTCAATCTCTCCTCGCGTTTTCTTCATGTTATGCTCTCTTCTTAAATTGTTTGAAAAGTGATGGTGTTCCAACAAGTTGTAGACTAGAAGAAGAGTCTTAGGAGGAAAAAAGCAATCGAATTGGTGCAACATCAACACAGCACTCTGTGGCAGTCTCTTCTTACGTTTTCATCACGTTATGCTCTCTTCTTAAACTGTTTGAAAAGTGATAGTGTTCCAACAAGTTATAGACTAGAAGAAGAGTCTTAGGAGGAAAAAAACAATCGAATTGGTGCAACATCAACACAGCACTCCTGTGGCAGTCTCTTCTTACGTTTTCATCACGTTATGCTCTCTTCTTAAACTGTTTGAAAAGTGATAGTGTTTCAACAAGTTATAGACCAGAAGAAGAGTCTTAGGAGGAAAAAAACAATCGAATTGGTGCAACATCAACACAGCACTCCTGTGGCAGTCTCTTCTTACGTTTTCCCCACGTTATGCTCTCTTCTTAAACTGTTTGAAAAGTATTGTCATGACTTTTTAATCATTGATTATTCTTTAGTCCTTCCAGGGCAACATTGCAGCTCATCGTAAAGCATATAATGATTAATGGATCCTTGGGTTATCTATTAAAATGTGTGACCATCATCCTTTTCTATCTCTATTTTTTTTTTCATAGCATGAAGCGACATCTTGAAGAAACAATACTGTGGCGGACACCACGGTGTAGCATGTCACGTGATTGTTCTATCCTAGCGAGACAGGCCTACCTTTTGTGGAACGAAAAAGTTTACAGTATGGTGGTTTTTATTTATGTATTTTTATGATTTAGTGAAACCTGGCATAACTATAGTATTATCCAATACATAACATCTTTGCTGTGGCGATAAGATCGGGTAAGCAGCAAACTTTTCAAACTCACACTTTGGCTTTCACTTGGGTTCTCTTACTCTAGAACTTCACTTCTAGTCACACACACACACACACACACACACACACATATATATATATATATATATGCACATGTATATATATATCTATATATATATATATATAGATAGATAGATAGATAGATAGATAGATAGATAGATAGATATAGATATGTATAAGTGTGTGTGTGTGTATGTATGTGTATATAGCCTCTATATCGTCACGTTTTTCACAAAGTAGCGATTCGGTTTTGGTTTTATTTAATCAAAGTACTTAGTTTTGATTCGAATATTTAGATGTCGAATGTGACAAATTTTGAAATTTTCAAGATTGATTTTTTTCAAACTGACAAAATGTTTTATGTGCCCACTGTGCATGATACATTGTGAAATAAATTGACTATACGTATTTTCGCAAACTGGCGAAAGGCCTCATTCGCCACGTTGCGCTCTGATCGAGCAAAAAAGCTTATGGGTTCTGCTATTTCCAAAATGATGAATGCTTCTTTTTTTCCTCAAATCAATTCAGAATGCAAGATAGTGACGCGCTCTTAGTCACTTAGCAATGCTTTACTAAAGTTTGAAAATGTCTATCTAGAAAGCCCAACATAGGCCACTACTATTCTATTTTGTGTATGCGTGTGTGTGTCAAGTCAAGCTGGTGGGTCTATTTATTTTTTTTTGGAAGGGAGGGGTTGTTGAGTTTCCTATGCCAGTACGTTTATATGTGTGTGTGTGTGTGCTTTATAAACACTGCAGCAACTACAGTACACACAATCAAGCTACAAATCTCAAACTAGTCTTCCTTGAGTGGTCTAGATTATAACTGGTTGGTTCGGCTTAATATTTCCTGTTCCTTTTGGAATCTTGATAAAAGTAACTTTCTACTTCACTTATCTGATTGTAAAAAGGCTCATTAAATAGTGGGTCTAAACAAGCGAAGGAGAGCACTGTAAACATTTTACCATTGTTTTGAATATTTAAACATCACCATTTCTTGTGATACTGGTGGGCAAAGCCAATTGCCTAAAAAGCCAACACAATGAGCGACATATACATCATTAATAGAACGTTGCCATCAGGCGATTATAGGTTAAATTTTTTTATGGACATTGTATGGAATTTTAAGGGAACAAAACATCAGAGCCAAAGCAGATTGTCTTGGACAGATGTAAGTTTACCGAATACATGTAGACATCATACTGAGTATCATGCTGCTTGTTGTTACGAGATGCCCACTGATTTTTTCGATGGTATCAAAGTTTAATTGCAAAAGAAAAGGTGTGGACTATGCCCTCCAACCCCTTTCATCCCACTTTTAATTATTTAGTTGGTGGGATTGTATCTGACCTGACCAATCCTCCAACAAAAGATATACATGTATAACTTATCACGTAGTATAAAAAAAGACAAGATTCTATTGAACAAAGTTTCGACATTTACTTGGTACAGAGAAAAAATATTGCAATGCAAGCGTATAAAACTTTAAGCAAGTTATTGCGCAAACAGAATTTCAAAAATAATTCTGAGCTATTTTCATTATTATTGTTGTAGATGATGGATTACGAGATTTCCTAAAACAATTTGTAATACTTAGAATCGATTGATTTCATTAATGCATAATCAAGCAATTATTTAGTATTATCTAGGTTAAATCTACCCATACGAAGGGGTTGGGAAAGTGTTAGAAATGACTATTAAAGTGAAGTAAGAATACTTATCATTGCTACCACAGGGCCGATCCAACACATCCAACAGTCTCATGGATAAAAAAAAAAATGAAAATATTAATGGGCAAGATCACTTGAGTTTTTTACATAAGGCATATACCACTGTTTAAAATCTCTATGTGCTCTATAGTAGTGTAAAGAAACTTCAACATCCCCCTCACTGAGAGTCTCATTCATTGAAAATTATTATTCGCTCAAGAGAAAAGGAAAACACAATTGCAAGATAAGCAAATGTTTAAAAATCATCCATAGTGTGAGCATATCTTTGAATACTAAATTCAAGCTTCCAAGTTGCTTGATCTTAATTTTTTTTTGTTTTTGTTTTTGATGGACTTCTTCTTCACGTCTCATCGATACTAAGCCAAAATATGAAAATAAAAAATTTTGTATGGACTAATATTGACGGACGCTTAATTTCACAGTCTCATACTCCTTTTATAAGCTAAATGGAGAAATTTCTTTGAAGTACTGACTTAGTCAATTAATACTTTAAGTATAAGCAAAAGGCAGCCGTTTTCGGCATATCTTTCGCAACAGATGGAGACTTCCTTTGAATGCTTGGATCATCTGTTAAGCTTTGCAGATGAACACACGATGTCTGGATAAAATCACATAAAATATGATGTTTCTCCAATAGCTCTCAATGCCAATGTAAAGAAAATAATTTTTCTTTACGTGTTGATCATGTTTATCCTTTTTGTGCCATGAACTTTTCATTATCAATTCTCCTTTATGACATACGCTCTGACCTTGCCTTGAATGTAGATCATTTTCAAGCAAGACTGTTTCAATTAGAGAAGCCAAATAAAATTGGATCGTCTCTGATGTTGATGCTACAGAGTCTAAACTAGGAAATGAGGCCGAAAAGGAAGAATGATGGCATATCAATTGCCAGTAGAACCCTAAGGAAAGACATTCAATGACCCAAGCGCAATAATTTTATTCTATTGTACGTTTACCCTCTACGATTTAGGACAAGAAACCGGCAGGCACTACCAAAGGCATGAATGAAGTAAAAGACGAACAAAAAGGGATCACATGAGATAGTAACATGCTTATATATAGATTACTCAAAGAAGCTATGCAGATGGAAAGGATGAGACATCTTTGTTTTGCAATGGTTTTGTTGGACAAAACAAAACTTTTTGTGACCCCAGCCATGGTTCTCGGGACTGGCTAAATGCATGGCAAAATAACCAGGCTTACCACGAGCAGAACGAAGAAGATGCAATGTATTCGGTCATTGAAAGATAGATTTTAAAACAATCAGAAATGGTGGTGCTATTTGCTGCCCTCTGGCCCAAACAGCAAAGGCATCAAGGATACAACAGTATTCTGTATACCAGGTGAACAGTAACAACATCATTTATTAAAAAAAAAATATTCCCAGCAGGTACATGCCATCAGCATGTGAGAGACACTAATGGTGATACTATTCTGAGATGGAAGTGTGGCTTATAGAAAAATGATAATGGAAAAGAATTAATTTTTAAAAATCTCCCATCTTGACAGCGTCTTTGCCAGAATTATCAAACCTGCACAAAGCATTAGATTAAAAAAAAAAAAAAAAAAACCCTTGGCTGCTTTTGCACCGGTGTAGAAACTGTCCCTGGCAATTTCCGATGATCTGAAGCTATTGTCCTATGATAAGTCGACAGGATACGGTTGTGTCTTTTTAAACAAACCACCCCACTCAAGTGTCTGATGCAATCTAAAAACAATCAAGCAGACTTCTTCTGTTTTAAGAGTATATGTTTTATCACGTCATAAAACCATACAATAAAAAGTAAGATAACTGTAATATTTTGCAACTTTTGATAGAGAAACCAATTTCGTTAAGTCCTGAATCTCTTTTGTGAAATAAAGTTAACTTATGAGTGAGTCATTGCCAACAGTAGTGTTTCAAAACAGCATTATTAGCAGACACAAAGGCTTTGCTAAAATGTTTACTTTCCTAGTTACATCATATAACTTTACTTCGATTAAGATAATCAAATAAGTATTACTGAATCTATACCCTTAAGAGCTGTTCTGTCCTGTCTTTAAACTCCATGTGGTGAATAAGATCGGGGGCCTGCAACAAGACAATTGCACCACAAGCATCTGAATGATGCTTTATCAATCAAATCGGATAACCCCACACCGTCGTGGTTATATCGATAAGCGCTTGTGTGATAATTATTTTTATCACGGCGATTTTCGCTTTTGGTGCTAGCGGCGGATAGCCGAAGTAATCTGCCAATTATATATATGGCGCCTTTGATATTGCCACTGCTTATTCCGAAATACTGACATGGAAAAAAAAAGTCGAAAATTGTGATCATTTTCTCATTTAAAAATTTTGATTTAAGTAAGGGCGATAGAGTAGAAACAGGTACATTGTAATGGCAGGCTTGGTTGTAATAGAGTATGGAATTTATGACTACACGTACGAGTTGAAGTAGCAGAAGTAGTAGCAATAAAAGTAATAGTAGCAATAGAGGTAGTAGTAGCAGCAGCGGAAGTAGTAGTAATAGCAGCACCAGCAGCAGCAGCAGCAGCAGCAACAGCAGCAGCAGCAGCAGCAGCAGCAGTAGTAGTAGTAGTAGTAGTAGTAGTAGTAGTAGTAGTAGTAGTAGTAGTAGTAGTAGTAGTATTTAGTTGTAGTAGTAGCAACAGCAGCACCAGCACCAGCACCAGTAGT
>BLXT01003865.1:1067067-1082569 GCA_019648995.1 Plakobranchus ocellatus | reverse complement strand
CTATAGTCAAGTATCAACGGGCGATAGCGGGCGCTCCCGCCAACACCCATAAAGGGCGGTGGCGGGCAATAACGCTTTTTATCACATAAACATCAAAAATGATCTTTGGTTTCAACATTTAAGTAATGTATAAAGAAACATGCATATTTTGTCAGTGACCAATGAGACAAGTGAGAAATTTATACCTTTTCTGAAGCCTCCGAGCCCTCTGTCTTGAGCTGGGCCTGCAGGTTTTGTATCTGCTGGGTTAGTTGCTTGTAATCAGCATCAATTTTCTTGCGGCTAGCACTAAAAGCTGCAGCATCCTTACTAGCCTTGAACTTGTTGATAGCATCATCATAGCTCTGATATAGGGCACTGCGCCTATCATGGGTGCTCTGTACCTCATCAATCAAGCCTGCAACACGCATCCTTGACTCCTTTGCTTCATCCTGAAATATGAAGAGAACAAATTTGAAATAGAAAATTATTAAAAATAAAAAAAAAAAACTTTTTGTGCATACTATTATGAAAAAAAAAGTAAAGGCTTTTCCCCTTCATTCAAAGTTTTCCCAGAGGCATATAATTATGCAGCACATCTCATAACCTCTTCCCTGAACTGCATTCTTTTTTTTTTATCTTTGCCAAGGATTAGCATAAAATTATTCAGTCTTTCAAAATACTATCTCTGCATTCGCAAAGTAAAATTAAGTCCTCTCTGTTGTGATTCTCCTTTCAAGTGGCAATTCTTAAGTGCTGTTCAATGCTGCAAAGCAAGGTACAAAAAAGGAAATGTGAAGAAGCAATGGAATTTAAATGTTAAAGAAGGCAGTGCTACTACAAGTGTTTCTCCAAACTAGATGCTACTTCTATATGAGAGTTTGCCAAAAGGTGGGCATTTTTTTACAGGTCTTACAAGATTGGTTCCTATTGCATGTAAAATAAAATTTCACCCTTTAAAGTTTGGTATGTTGTGTTTAATATCACGATTTAGCTGTGGGAGCAGACCCATAGGCCTAGGTAAATTGGTAATGCAATATTTTTTGTTTGTTGACAAAAAATATGCTATTTATAGATGTATGAAATGGGTTGCGTGTGAATGTTACTTGCTAGAGATCTAATTTTAATATTAAAATAAACTCCTTGAGCGATGTGTCTTTGCGGTGCCATAAGTTTATGCCTCAACTACAATTGGCATCAATGAGAAAGCCGCAAGCCTTTGTCATTGTCTTTATTTTCTCGCCTAAAAGTATTGGTGTCTAACATAACATGTGTCGTCATTTCGTGGGGCTACTTGAATTCCTTCTGAGTTTTCTCAATCTATCGTAAAGGGGTCGTCGAACAGGCATAATGTCAAGAATAACGTTAAAACACACCACAAGTGAAATCGAGGCTGTAAACTTTCCTGAATATGCATATTAATTAGATTTTTGCGATATATCTTCAAATGTCGTCATTCGTTATGATATAAAGAACCAATCATAAAACGAGGTCATATTTGCTGCAGACAATTTTTTTTGTCCGTTTTGGAAACTATCGTCTGCACTTCTTTTTCGTGAAGCAAACGGAGGTCACAAGAAGAATGGATTGTACCTCTTCAGCAAAGTTTTCTTTTGTCGTCATCGTATCAGCAACGTTATGTGCGAATAATTGTCATGTGCGACGAAAGTTTTTTTGCCTTCTATATTATATGGGGCTTAATTTGTGGTCCATTTCTTCAGCAGTCTCGTGACCTAGATCTAAGTGTGTAAAAACGTGCTTGGTCCCGATCACAGCAGAACGCATTGCTTGTATGGATTGAATAATGTTGGGAACTGACGACAATGGGCATGTCGTCATTGTTATGTGCAATATATCTTTGCACAAAGTTATGCTGGAAGGCACACATTATGCCCATAAACAAGGTTTAAATAATCAGAATGCTGCTTTCAAATTAATACGGTTTTATTTACGCACAATGCTTTTATGTATTTATAGAATGCGTAAGGATACAAGTGTAGTGTGTAGTTAATCATGTATGCAAATGACGACATTGTTTATGTCGTCATAGTTATAGAAACATAGTTTTCACTACAATAAGCTATAGCCTTAATGCTTTTTCAATGTTTTTTGAGCCACTAGTAGGTTTTAGAAAAAAAAATTTTTTGGCGTAGATCTAGATGAAGACCTCATCATGTGAGATATTTTTAGCTGTGGATCAGTGTAACATCTAGTCAGAAGTGCCTGTACTTGGTACATTTTTAACCACCCCCCCACACACACACACAACAACACAACAGAGCGAGCGAGAGAGAAAAAAATTAAAAGGAACTAACCCACTCACAATACAATTCAAACTTACGAGTTGAATGGTATTGATTATGCGTGCAAAATGACGGCATTGTTTATGTCGTCATAGTTATGTTAGACACGCATAATTTTAAAATCGTTTAACATCATACACAAAGGCCTTCACAAAAATATTGTTTTTAAAGGGTATCACATGTAGGTACAGTGTTGATGTTTCTTCAATAATTTTATGAGCTACTATTCGCTTAAAAGAGCAAAAAGTCATTTTGTTAGCCTTGATGCATGATATGTATTTAGCTGAGGAGCAATGTTACTGTTTGATATATCTACTGGGAAGGATCTATGCGTTTTTTTTTTTTATAACAAATCAAAATTAAATATAAAGAAACATATGCTATTCAAAGGTGAAAAATAACTGAGAAATAAAGTGTCATGCGAAGTTGGGAACTATGGCAAGATGAATGATCTTCAATTTAATCACAAATGTAGGCTACACACTATTTTTATTTTTATTATTTTTTTTTTCATATTGCACTGCCGTTTGTGTTCTCTTTTGACTTTCCATGGCAATTTTATCTATTTGTTTTGACTTTTTAACTGCAGTAATTATGCTTATCTCCTCAAATAGTGTGTTGCAATGCTCTCTGTTATGCCACTTAGAGGTAATAACATAAACACTGTGAAAGGTTTTACAGCTTTTGCTTGCTGTTATGTGACGCTTTTTTTTATCTTCTAACTCTTTTATTTCATGAGTTCAAATGATATAAATTTGAGATTGTCAATAATGATATACTTCTATAAAGGTTTCAGCAAGATTGCTTTAGTGAATGTTCTTGTACATAGTGTTGAACAAAAACTGTGTCATCATAGTTATGTGCAAAAGATATTTTCACTTTGTGCAAAAATCTCTTATAAATAAAAAAGACTAAATACATAGGTTTCATTTACTAAATAAAATAAGCATATTTACTTGATTCAGCACTCTTAACTTTGCATAGCAAAATTTCCAAAGCAGGGATACATTAAAAAAAAACTAAAAGATGTTCGTATTCTAAGAACATAACTATGACGGCATAAATGCAGACTTATTGGTGTTCAATTTTTACTTTTTTTTCACATATTCTTTATGAAATATGTTCTTTATTAATTTTATATGTAAAATAAACCTGTCAAAAAGCAATATCTACATTTTTTATTGTTCATTTCTTAAAAATGTGTCATCACAGTCATGTTCGAAACTTTTCATGATCTCCCCAATTGATGTCAATTTTTTGTCTAAGTGTGCCTTGTCTTGGTCTGTGAACACTAGTCTTGCATGAAGTAGGTATAGGTTACTTTAAAAAAGCAAGAAAACGTTAGCTACCTCAAACTTCATTTTTGACCCTCAGTGACACAATTCATATGCCCACCTTTTGGCAAACCCTCATATGTTAAAGTTACTTTTGTCTGTCTTCTCCCTTAGGTGATTAGGCTATTCCTCGTTCATGTTAACTGGTCAAAGAGAGTTAATTTAAAGCTGACTCGACTGAACATCAACCATTACACACACATTCTTCATTGCAATCCTACCTTAATATATGCTGATTACAATTCTATGAACCATCACCCGATTTTCAGAAGAAAACCATAAAAGAATAAAGGTGGTGCAATTTGACTTAACTTACCTTGGTAATGGCAAAGTCTAAGCGAACGTAGATAATGACAGCAAGGAAAAGCAGATAAAATGCACCAACAACGAGGAGAGGCTCCTGCAGCAAGAGGAGGCGCTGGAAGGTGTAATGCAACTGGGGACAAAAAAAAAACCCCATAAAATTTACAGATGATTCAAGACAAGAAGATTAATATTATATAAAATGTATCCAAAATAATCTTGGTAAACAGTTCCACGAAATAAGTTGAGCTGTGGGTCTACACCACTGAGATAGATCAAATCAAAATTTTTAATGAGAAAGTAAAAGTATTTCATTTCAATAGTTTTCATTTAAAGTCAATCATGCAAAAATGCAACTCCATTCATTTTGTGTGACTGTCACACATACAGTTAGAAAAGTAACAATGAGTGAAAGTTGTAGTAAGTCATAAAAAAATATACGGTCTATGTTTAAACACTTTCAATGGCACAATTCATCCGCATCAGCTGACACTAGTGACAGGCTCTTCTCACACCATCTACAAAACAAAACATACTCTAAGGGGCCAGTATAGTAAACCATAGAACCAGATGTCTTTTACACAATCATATGCATCATCATACACACAAAATTGTGATAAAAGATCATTCGTGGGTAAATATAAATTTTGCTGTTAGAAATCTTTGGGGCAGAGTGCAAAAAATCCAATGGTTCAACAGTTGAAAAAATAATATCATAAAGTCGCATACATTGCAGTGGAACTAACTGTACAATTGACCAAAAAAGTATTAAAAAATGAAAAAAGAAAAAGAAGCAACAATCAAGCTTACTTCAAAATCCTGAATATGCTGCTCCACTAGATTGTTCTTGTTGAGCACCACAACTGGACGACCCAGAGTATCTAGATAAGTGTAGTGCACCTGGTCTCCCTGCCTCTCAACATCAAATGGAATCTTCAGTTCTATGTTTCTGCAAATAAAAAGCAGCAATTTAAAGGTTAGTTTGGCACATACGATGGTTTTGCTTTTGGAGTGCAGAATAATAATCAAAAAGGAAGAAACACTTGAAAAGGAACTCTTTTCAGATAAACTGCTTTGCACCTGATCGCTCATTCCTTAAGGAAGAGAGACAAGTGGCCCGTGGTTGTGAACCCAAAGAAGCAGATACGCCTGATATACAGATTATTCCTCAAGCTATGAGACCCCCACTGCTTCAAAGCAATCTATTTCTCCAATAATAAAAATAAGGTAGAGTACAAATAAACAATTCATAAATTGTACAGCTCCCTATATAATAATTATTCTAATATTAACAGCCGAGTTATATACCAACAGACCATGAAAAAGAAAAAGTTCTTATTGGTTTTCACAGCTACAGGTTTTTTTGCTGAATTGCTATCAGACATATAACCATCAGAAAAACAGCTTGCTCTTTCTCCTCCAGGGCCACATCAGCGCTAACAAATTTCCTAAGCACAAGGGACAAACTCTGGTGCAAAGTGCACCCCATTCTATATCAATTACAGTAAATTTACCAGTCTTCTGGAGAGGATTTTCTCTCCAGTGGCAAAAAAAAAAAAAAAAAAAAAAAAAAATTTAAACATTCTTTTGCAGCAAATGGAATTATTTCATCCAAAAGTATTGAGTAAGGTAGTACATAACAAGTAGTGTCAATGATCATAACATAAGATATAATAATTATTTCACGTTTAATTTTAAAGAGACTAGTGGTAAAGTATGAATCAGAGAGAGACTCACTTGACTCCCTCTGGGAGAATGATCCTCAGCTGCATCTTATCCACAACCATATCATCATAGACATGATCAATGAAGCGCATCTTCAGAGCGAAATGGTCATCTAAAAAGGTTTACAAAAATAAACAATGTCATATTCTTAACTTGATTTATATTTAAATGATACACATACACAAGAAGAAAAAAAAACCAACAAAACCAAAGGTTCTTAATTTTATTGAACACATAAAAGTACAAAATTGTGATGTGAGAGCTGCAAACACAATACATCTACACTAAGCGGGTAAGTTTAGGGTTGATTTGCACTTGCACTGCAGTCCTTAAAGACTGAATCTTCTGAGGGTAATTTTTTCCTTTGTTTATATCTGTCAATGAGATTTTCCCATGATGAAAAGACACAACTCGAAACAAGAGCATCTATTGGTTTATTGAAAAAGGACAATAGGCATTGATGGTAAAAAAAATAAAAATGTAGCTTGATTGTACGCCATTTAGCTCAGGAAGAGACAAGCAATGAATAAAACACTGTGCCATATTCTGATTTTCTGTATGTGAATGAATGCTATCTAAAAATGAGATGTTATGTGCTATTTATTGGACAAAAGGTTATACTTATTTATACTATTCATCAAACTCTTCTTATAAAATTTGGAAGGAGCCAGTAATTACAAGGAAGGTTTAAAAACAAATAATAAACATGAGTCCCACTGCACACTACTGCAGATGAAGCCTTGAGAACAGGAACAGACGACTAATTACACATTACTGGTGTACAATCACCTTTAGAGAAGAGATACTCATAGCTGGGCACATTATAACCCAGGTAGTATCTGGTCTTCCAACCTCCGAACAATGGGAACCTCGGCCGTAGTTCTACTTCAACAGATTCATCCATCTCACGCATGTGGGATGTGGAGATGTTGCCAATCTCATCACGATAATACACGTCTCGAGCAGATGCAGGCAAAGCAGTCTGAAGTTACATAAAACATAAGAGAGAAAGGTTCATATTTCAATGAGCTCATACAGTGAATCATGCAAGGATGCAAAGCTCAGACTTTTGTGTCTCATACTTGTAATCTTTATCAATGTCAAGACAGAAAAAATAATGTTTGTTATTCTCAAACCCAACAAAACAATTGATTCGGCATTCCTGCAGAAGTGTAACTTACTTTGAAGCTTCTGATGGACGCCAAGCCATCTTGCTGCCTTTGATAGTCAAAGCGTGAGAAGGAGCCTTTGAGAGAAGCGCCTGTGTGAGACATGTCAATGTGCTCCTCTACAGCAATGTTACCCCAGTGGGAAACTTCAACTACACGTTCCATGGATGTCACTGTCAAGAATGGAGAGTTGTTCTCTTCATGTACCTTCAGAGTTGCCTGTGAACAAATTCATTTCTTATACAGAGAACTCACTTTGTTCAAATAAAAAAAAAATTAAGTTGCCCTCTCCCCATAATTAAGCTCTTTCAAGCCGAAGTGCTTGAGAACTATGCTTTTGTTGGGATACCTTGCAAAAAAACCTAGCTTAGAGGAAAGTGTTACTGTTATAACCAAACTTTCCTTAAGGATTCAATTCTGTCATTTACATCAAGCCCTGTTCAATCATTCAAGTCAGTGCTGCAACAAAATTTACAGCTGTTACAACACATCTGTCTGGCATAAATTTTTTCCCTTTAAAAGGGGTTTAAAAGGTAATGATTAAGGAACAACACAAACTTATGTTCACAAATCATAAACTTAGCCATTGAGGATTCTTATAAATAAATCTAGATCCAGCATTGTTTGACCTTTCAGAAAGCTATATTTGCCTTTTCGAAATGAATTATTAATTTGGCATTTTTCCTGAAAGGAGTGGGCTGAATCTTTTTACTATTTTTTTCATCTACATCAGCTTTCTTCTTTCCCATTTTTATAAGTTTTGTATTTAAAGGGATCCCCCTCTTTATTTTTCAAAGATCAAATTAACAATCTTGTTTGGTCATAATCTCGGCCCCTTTCAAAACTCTAGCACAATTCAAGCAGCACCAAACTCACATACCTCTGAGAAAGGAGGCTTGTTTTCAAATGGACCATAGATGATGGAAGTGTCACTTTGGGACACAGGCTTGGTCTTGGTGTAAGACTCCACATTAGAGTTGGCAGTAACAACAGTTGTAGTCTGTGAAGCTGTTGAGTAAGGACTGTAGAAGAACAGATTACTATCCAGAACAACCAGCTGCTTCTCTGCCTGTAGAAAATCAAACAAAGGAAAGTGTATGAAAATTAAAGAAAAGAAAAAAGGTTGTGTTTATAAAAAAAAAAAATCCCGGCTTTATTCATCATTACTGGGAAAAAAAAAAAACTATACATATTATTTCTGGAAAGTGATCTTTCACAAAGGCAAAAAAAAAAAAAAAAAAACCCCAACAAAATGTAAACCTAATGCTTATGCACATAGAGATCACAAACTAAATGTCTAAAAACATGAACATGTAGTTTGTAATAACATTAAAAATAGAAATCCTCTTACTTGAGCAATCTCGGATGGATAAGGACGGAGAACATGAGAGAAAACTGCTTCAACCTCAACAACTGTACTTTTGCCTCCAGCCAAGGGAGATCTTAAAGTGACACGGTAGAACACTTGGTCACTGAAAGGAAATAAAGAAATAAAGATTTTAAAATCAAAAGGTAAAGTATACTTATAATTGTAGCTTAACATTTGCTAAATGATGCACTAATGAAAATTATGAAAGAAAGACAAAAAACAGTCCACACATTAAAGTATGGATATAGAATTATGTAAATATATATTTGCAACTGCAATGAATGAAACATTTATTAAGAAAATTTTTAATTACAAATTTTCATTTCATTTAAAGATGTTTGAAATAATTGAAATAACTTTTACATTAAAAGCGTAACATTCAATTGTATTAATTCTAAGCCTGTTTTACTAAACATAAAAAAAAAATAACAATTCCTATGGTCCATAACAAAATTTTGCAATTAATGATAGTAGAAGTAAAAAACGTATACAAATACCGCACTCCCAAAAACAGATAAATAAGTTTAAGGATCTTGAGATGCAATGGTGGTTGAAGGAAATGAAATAAATATAGTAAAAGTATACAACCACCAACTCAAACTTACGTATACTCTGTGTTGTTTTATTTGTTTTAGTTTGTGGTTGTATACTTTTACTATATCAATTAATAATAGAAAAACATGGCTAAAGCATGTTTCAAATAATTTCTAGGATAATGAGAGCTGTATATCTCATTTAGTGGTTGAAAGTTCTAAATAGCCATTCAAAAACCATATAAATTGCTACGTTTTAGAGATTTAGAACCAAGAGCATTTATGGTGATAATCAATCTATATACTGCACCTTTTCCCTGCAACACTAGTTGGTGAAACGTCAAGTTTTTCCTTATCATCTTTCGACTGAAAAGAGAAAAAAAACAAGATATAAAATTAATTGTCCACTTAAATTCTAAGGAAGGCCTACTTCAGGACAAATAGGGGAAAAAGAGACATGTTGCCAAAGCAACTGTAATTAATCAATAGAGAACCCTATCTGATATAAGCAAGTCTTTCACACTAGAGAGTAACTTAGGGCCTATTAATTATTATGTTAAAGGTTGTTAACAATTAGAGAAGGTAAATATGATGTGTTGCTACCACCAATATACTTTAGGCCTAACCCTAAGTAGAATGTTCTCTACTTATCATACAGACTTAACTTAGGCCTAAGAACTAAACTTTCATAAATTTTTTAAAAGATCACAATATTATTTATAATATTAAATTGAACTTTTTTTTAGAACTCAAGAGTCTTGTGATTGGCAAATTCAATTAAGATTTGATCTAAACCTGAAGGTACTCAAACTTTTTTTAGTGGAATATCTGCATGACATTACTCTGGAATTGAGTTTTCTTGCAAATCTGTAGTCAATATGTTATCAAATTACAGTTCTCCCTGTTATAAATAAAAATTATCGTTTGGTTAAATGGCACTATTTACATCATAACTTGGTCTGTGGCCTCTTCACTTCATCTATAGCTGAGGGTAGATGTGTACATAAAAGCAAAAATTTAGGATCCAAGTTGGCTCATTCTTTTTAAATTTAAGAAGCATTACAAAATCTAACTTTGCAAAGAACATGTCTTCATGTTTGATTTTTTTGTGAGATCCTTGATGATCATGGTGAACAACTTCAAAAACTTGTAGATAGTCTTGTTTTAAAGAATTAAAAAAATGGCTCTGTCTCTGAATGTGGAAAAAAAGTGCTAATTTGCTGGTTAAACCTGCTGGTTTTCAAATTTTTTACCTTTTAACTCTTCCCGAGGTTTTCGCGACTATAGTCGCGATGGTCTATATGGGCCCCCAGAGGTTATCACGACTATAGTCGCGATAGCACTATACCTAGTCTAGTGCTCCAGTATACAATTTTACACTCACGGAACAACCGGAAAAGGCTTAGTTTCGTTTTTAAGGGGATTCCCCTTTCTCAAACTGCTAAGACTAGCAGTCTACACTTTAGGTTGGGTTAGAAATTGAGAAGTAAACAAGTGTAGAACTGAATGTGTGCTATGCTGTTGAAAATCATGGCTAGACAGGTCCCAATTACTGACCTGTTTGAGGAACTGTATGCAGACGATAATGGCAGTGATAGTGCTAAATTTGTACAAGATGCACAGTTGATACTTAGGACACTTGTTACTAATGTTAGCAAGCCTGAGCCTATGGTTTCTAGCTCCTGGAGATCAAGATTTAGATGTAGATCTAGCAAGTGGCTAGCATCGCCTCCACTACCAGAACCACTGACAAATACAAAAACAGACATAAAAAAGCAAAAAAGTTAGTGGCATAGATTTTTATTTCATGTGAATCTGTATTGAATTTCCTTTCCATTGATGCATGGTTTGTAGTTTTATGTTGAAAAATAAAAAAGTTATGTGAATTTTTGTAACACCTTTTAATTTTTCAAAAACTCCATATTACTTCTCCTCTGGGGGACCTCGCAGGTCCTGAAAATTCACCTCGCATAGAGTTAAAGTATCTTGGAAATCTTACTATTTTTATTTTTAATTCAGTTCCACAAAAAAAAAAAAAAAAAAAAAAAAATCCCGATTAGACAGTTCTTTTTATTTATTAACTCCTCATAACATTTTAAAAATAAGACCAGGCTTATATCCTATAGATGTTCAGAATCGCAGCATCTCTTCAGGCCTCTGAAGTTTGTACAGATTGTCAATAAACACCAACTTTATTGTTTATTATTATATGATTATCATCATCATCATTAGTAGTAGGCCTATTAGTATTTGTATTAGTATTGTTATTGTTGTTCTTGTTCTCTTTCTTTCTATTGTTTTGTTGTTTGTTTGCTTGGTTTTTGTTTATGATAGATTTTAGCGTGGAAAAATCATAGACCAGGATGTGGAAAATATTCGAAAAGATATCTGTAGCATTAAAGCCTAGAAGTGTTAGCCTTCTCAGCCTTCCAGCTTAATCTTGGTCTTTCTTAATCTTATTCTAAGTCAACGTAGTATATTTTCATTCTTTTTTATAACTTTCAATACAAATTTCATTTTACAATACAAAAATTGTGCTTGTTTCCTCTCAATGAAAATTAAAACAAATTATTCTCTTCTTCCAGTTATATTAGCATTACGTTTCTGATAGAACCGAGTCCCTGTTTTGGGAATCTGATTCAAGGAAGTTAATAGTTAATACCTATTCCTGGGACACTTTTGCCACAAATACTAATCAATGGAAAGATTGAAGGTAAAATACAGCAGAGTTTAATGAAAAAATTTTCATTGAAATCTCAACTCATGGGTAGACTCTAATCTAATTGGAAATCATGGCAACAATAAGTCTTAAATTTTATAAGATTTAAGTTGATTAACCGAGAACACATTTGATGGAAGATTATGGTCATGAATGTCTGCTTCAGACAAGGCACCTAATGAAGTCGACGATCCTTTTTCTGAATAAATATAAACAACACTAAACTTTGCTTACCGATGCACCAATGTAGGAAATACTTTTTTGCATGGAAGGTTCGGGTGAGAAAAGAAATGATCGCACTGAGCTACTGCCTTTGTTTTCCAAAGTGATCGATGTTGATGTCTTCACCAAATGAGAGGATATATCAATTTTCCTCTCAACCTTAGCATTTACTATATTCTCATCAATAGTGTCTGACTTGACTTTGCATAAAGCCGTTGCAACTAAGTGCAAAAGTATGAAAACAAAAACCGGTGCCTTCATTTTGAAAGCCAATACCCTGAACTCAATTGAGCTTGATAATGATAGTGAAGGCAGACCGGCGAATCGTTGCTCTCCACGAGAAGAAAACGCCGGAAACACAAGAGTTGTCCAGTTGGCAAACTTAAAGCCAGATCATTAAAAATTTGTATCGGAAAACTAGATAAGCAAAAGTCAATTGATCCGTTTCTAATGTTGTTGACGGAAGTAAAATCAAACTTTTTAACCAAAATGGCGGGAGCCGATGTGGATAGAAACCGATCCCTGAAAGAAATAATCTACGAAAGTTTAAATGCCATTCTTTCCCCAGATTTGCTTGTTCGATCTGGGGGAGAGGATCAAATCAAAGCATTGGAAGTTACCGAAGGTAGGTCTGCTGACGCTCTCAGCTCTACATGACAAGCCGATCCTACGCCTAGATCTAGATTTAGATCTAGATATCTAGTTTCGATTCTTGATCTTCAAGTATGACCTACACAGACATGAATTACACACATGTATGGCCCCACCCCTCCATTACAAACTGCTGTCCGACTCAAATGGCTCAACTCACTTTGTGGCTGACAATATTGTCCAAAGCAAATAAACTAGAAGCTTTCTTTCTTTTACAGGAGTCCAACTACCTATACTTTCATGTTACCAAATGACAGGCCCAGTTAGGCCTAATTAGGATTTTACAGTTAGGAAATCAAAAGTATGCCCAGTAAGAGATTTGGACTGGTTGCGTTATTTTCTAAAAAGTTAATACTATTGACCCCCGTCACGTTTTGTGTGACCCGAAAGCATCGAGCTAGAATGTGGGGTTGCCAAGCCTGGTTTGTTTGTAAACCGTGGGTGTGGAGAGTGCTATGCAATGCAGAAAATTTAGTGTGATAAAACAAAGCCATTATCAAGCATGGGTTGAAGTTAAACCTACAAATGTATGTATTCTGAGAGCTAGAGTAATAAGCTATGCTATAGATTAAAATTAATTCTATTTGCACTAGCCTTCGAATGATATGATTTTTGTAAATCCAGAGACACATTGTCTTCACCCAAAACCTACCTTGTTGTAATCTGATTTTTTGAAAACAGGCAGGGTTATAACTCACACAATATAAAAAAAAAATTAGATGACTATTTAATTTCAAATAATTTGAGGTTCATTTTAAAAAAAAGTCTATCACTTGACTCAAGGAAAAAAATTGTGTTTTTAGAATAGAAAAGTACCTTTCCCCTCTGAGTTTCCTGTTTCCAGGTTGTAGGCTTGGGATTGTCTTTGGCCCTTTAGAAAGGTAAGGGAGAGACAGAGAAAGAGTGAGAAATTGAAAAAAGAAAGTGAGATACAAGGAGAGAGAGAGAGATGGGTTTGAAGTAGAATGAAAGAGATTGAGATAGAGGAGAGAGAGAACTCACTTGTCCCCTTGAAACAAAAAATGGCCGGTGCAGTTCTTCCCTCTCTCCAAGTTGTAATAGCAACTTCCACCTCCTCCTGCCCTTCTTCCTCATCACGATTTTCATCTTCCTTGATGTCATCTTGCAGCAGTTGTCTGTATACATTCGTGACATAATTTGCTCCTGACTGCTACAAATTCCTCTTCTTCATTCTCAATGTCTGAATCTTCACTTGTTGAAAACTCATTGATGAAGGAGGGCTCCACTGATGGTGCTGTCAAAGATGATCTACTAATTGTAGCAGTAGCAGTACAGCAACCAATCTTCTTAGTGTGGATGGATCCTCAAGGTTGATGATTTCCATCGAAACTATGCTAACTTGTAAATTGTAAAGCCTTAATATGATCTGAATATCAACTAAGGTATGTTGATCGAGTGCAGAGACTTTATCGATGCTAACAGTAACAGTAGCAATGTCAGTAAAAGACCTAGTGCAAACAATATGCCCGACGGTGCAACTTCAACTAATCAACACATATCTTATATTGCCTGGTCTTAGAACCAAGCCAAACTTATCTTCTCCCTTTGCCGTAGACTCAAAGACACACAAAAGACTTAAGAGACAACGCAACAAAACAACCATAAGACTAAACTTACACAATAGACAACAGGGAGGGGTAGGGGTTGTAAACATAGACCAAGCAACAGTATTGAGCCAAATAATATTCAGTCAGTTACTGTACACACAATAGCATCAAGCCTCTAGTATACTAAAATATAACGGTAATAATAGGGCTAGGCCCTATTGGTCAGGAATAGACCATACTCCCTAGAGTTTGTGATGCAAGCAACACGCATGATCAGTGCTTTTCAACAGGGAAAAAAGGTTGGGGGGAGGGGGGAGGGGGCAATGAGGGATGATGTTAGATAAGACACATACACCAAGCAACAAGCATCCAGCCAAAGAACAAAAAAATTTTCCTAAATTTCTGTACACACAATAGCATGATTCACTAAAATTTTACAGTAATAGCACGGTAAAGTTTGCAGGAAAATTTTGCAACTTTTACAGTAAAACTTAACATCACAGCAAGCCAAATTTTATAGTAACACAGGCCAGATTTTACTGTAAAATTAAAATTTTAACTATTTTACAAGTAACAGTAAGCCCAGTCCAATCAGCCAGTTACAGGCCACAGTCCCATGTATCTAGTTTGTGATGCGAGCAACACACATGCGTAAGGCCTCTTTCATTCACAATAACGTGAAAGCCTCTAATAAATGGTAAGTTCATTGGGAGATTTTAATGGAAAATCCATTCAAATAAATTTTAATGTTATGACCAACAGAGGATGGAATATTCCAGATAAGATAAAGGGGCCTAGACTCATTTGGTTTAAGAACCACTGACGCCTGTCAGGTTATACGCAGTAGAACAAAGGTACATAGTCCTGCACCACACAGTTCACACACACACTAATCGTTTTATAGACCTCTGCCATGCCTCTTGAGTTAAGTTATAATGGTTAGGATTCAAACTAAAATACCTCACAGTGGGATAAAAAGTGATGACATGAAAGCCAGACTGAAGCTTTTAAGGGTTTGATAGAGATGACAGTTAAACAGACCTGCCAACTTTCCGTTTTCGCCGGGAAAAATCCCGGTGAACGCCTATAAATTCCGTTTTCCGGGCTGCCCCGCTAAAATCCCGCTCAGTTGTCCCGATGGACGGGAAAAAATTATCTCGTTTTATCCGTTGGATCCATACAATATCTACCGACGTCTACTCTTTGCATTGAACATTTTTAAATTACTATCAACATAACCCAAGTATCCAATTTGCGGTCCATAACGTTTATTCAACATTCTGTATAAAGAGACCGAGCAGCTTCTGTGTTATTGATATGTCTCGGTACTACATGCAGACATGCCGGCATTATGCTTTAGGTGTAATTCATCCCGCCAATGGGGAAAATTTTACACTTTGGCTGTTTAACTATAGGCTTGTGCTTTTGTTTCATTTTGTGCGATTTTCTTTCCATTCACATAATACAAAAATGCGGTATCGATGGAAAGTTGATCCTTGTTTTTTTTTGTAACTGCCGTCGAAGTAGACCGGCGTAGTTTCTTTGATCTAATAGGAGGCTTGCAAAGTGTCGTTGGATTAAATAAAGCATCTAGATCTATCCTGAATTTTTTTCTTTGGGGGGGGGG
>BLXT01003865.1:1020313-1044474 GCA_019648995.1 Plakobranchus ocellatus | reverse complement strand
TTTGGGAGTTGCAGCCCGACCTTCAAGTCAGCCCCAGATCAAAGTAATTTGAGATGCCGGCAATGTCTAGTTTTGACACTATAGCATATGAATGGTGATGTGCGTACAAACTGCCTGACATTTACAAAAACTAACTTAATACCGCATTTTTTTCATAATACATTTATCTTATAAATACTAGCTATGATGTTTTGTTTTAGATCTACTTTGAAAAATCCTATTAGATCTGCACACTAAGTAATAACAATATCTTATGCACTGAAGCCTAGCCACCTTACCATCCAATCTAAATTCTCTCTCTCTCTCTCTCTCTCGCTCTCACACACACCCCCTCTGTGTGTGTGTGTGTCGGTCTCAGTCTTTTGTTAAATTACTGTTTTAAAAATGTGGTTTTCCTCTTCTTCAGTCATTAGCGTCGATGTGGATTTTTTGTTGTTGTGTTAGGCAATGTTCTGATGTTTTCTTTGTCCTCTCTCTCTCTCTGTGTGTGTGTGTTTCTCCTTTTATCACTCTGAGCGTCCTTCAGTAATTCTCACTTTTTCTCTTTTTATTTCTCTCTCTCTCGCTCTCTCTGTTTCTCTTTTATCACTCTGTGAATGTCTCAGTAATTCTCGCTCTTTCTCTCTTTTTTTTCTTTCTTTCTCTCACTCTCTCTCGATCTAGGCAACATCAAGATCCAGGACATTTCTAATTTCGCTACACTCTTAATTTTGTTTCTTGATGTATAATCAAAATTTGATAATGGTCCCCGAGATCTAATTTAGGCTTTAGTCAAGGCCTTAGCCTACACAGACATGAATACATTGTAGGCCAACATGACTTGCGAGGATCTCTGTAATTTCAAATAGAGAAAAAATAATTTGATGTTTTCTTTTATTTAATATACAATGGGTCACAATGTTAAGCCTTACTGATATTCTGTAGACCTGTCTGACATAGATTTTCTTTTTTTTTTTTTTTTTCATGTAACCCTTTATTGAATTAGCTAGATTTTGAATTTTATACATTGTAGTGCACCTTTAAAAAAATTCATCATCCAGGCCCTAAGCCTACAGGTCTTTAAGGCTTGATAAATGGTAACATTATTGGACTAATGGCAGTGAGTAGCGGGATACTTTCTTGCATCTTTAGAGTCGAAAATGCATTAATTGTCCTCAGATATTATACTTAAACGGTATGGAATGTCTATGGTCGAGTATATAATTAAGGTGTAATACGTTTTATCCATGCACATTTAATTGTATACTGGCATATTCCTGTGAGACTTTCTAAATTCCTGTGACTAGAGGTGAATATTCCTGTGAGAACAATTTGGGGTTGGCAGGTCTGCAAGGAGCAGAATTTTTTTTTGCAGTTGCAAGAACCAAATGATTATATTTGTAATAAGCAGGGTTTTTTGTATGTCTGTGTTTGTGTTTATATTTCAAACAACCAAATGATCAATGTTTGCTATGCCTGCAGCATTTTAGCACTGTGTAAGCTGCTACAGCACGCCATCAACACCAACGACCTGCGACTTCAGGACATCATGGTGCAGGGGGAGCTTATAGTGAAGCCTTCTCAAGGAATACGTACTCGAGCAAAAGCAAAATCTAGTGAGTGAATAGTTTTAATATTTCTGTAGTCTTACTTGCCTTCTTTTTTCCATTTCACATCTAAAATTACATTTGTGATAGCAAAGTTAACAGTTTTTCTTTATATTTATAAATATGCCTTTTTATTGTGGAAAAGCTTTTGTCTTCTTTATGAGATATTTGATAATTCATGGTGGTTTTCTTAATCTGTGCTAGCACCTGAGGAGTGGACGACTATTCCAGTTCTAGTCAAGATATACAAGCTTCTTATCAACGAGCTTTCAAACGCCATAGAGGAGCGCTTGACCCAAGCACAAGCTGATGATGAAGATGATGAGGATGAAGGAGATGAAGATGTAAGAGCCTGTAGTCCAATGACTTTTAAGTTATGTGCTACAAGCAGGGTGTGTAGGAGAGATGGTCGCAGTATTGACATGATGTCAGGGATAACTGCAATCAGGAATGTCTTTATGGTGCAGACTTGTCCTCCTTTCTGATATTTGTGGCTTTATTCTGGAAATCTGTAAGAAAAAGACATGTATTCCAGAAATTTGCCATTTTGTATTAACAAATGAAAAACAATTTGGTCATAGGCTATGGGCCTAGCCTGGTGTTTTTGGCAATGTTCATCTTTTTGTTTGTTTGCTCAGCTTTTAAGCGCTTGCAAAATGCTTTGGCTTTGTAAAGCTGCTCACCAGTGACTTGTTGATGGTCAGTCAATCCCTGTGTGAAATGTCATGCTGCTAAACGAGGATTTTTATACAGACTTTATCTAAGTGAGGAAAGCTAGTGGAGAAGTTCTCACGGGAAAGTTAAAATAAGTGGCAGACTCTTTAATCTTCCTCTCCCTCTCCCCCTTCTCACTTCCTTCTTTAAAACTTACAGTTATATAGAACATGGCTAGAGGTGAGACCAAAAGAGTCATAACGTGTCTTTTTTTATAAATTTTCAGTCTTTCAGAAAGCCCAAAACTGATTTTGTGCCAAGATGTTGGTGGTTTTTACTGTTACAAAAAAAAAAGGCTCTGTAAAAGAAAAAAACCAAGATCTGTTACATCAACATCTATCTCATGTGGACTGGTCGCGAGACATGTAAAATTATAAAGCCAATCAATACTGAAATAGCAGATTTTTTGTCTTTTGAATTTCCTGATTGTGAATTTCTATTTTCACTCCAATTCAGGGAGACGATGAAGGAGAAGACATTGAAGATGAAGACCTTGCCATTAGAGGCCAGTCACTTTCTGATGTTTTAAACAGTTTGGCAGATGAAGGTAATGCTGTTGCTAACTCAACCAGTTCTTTTTCTAATTAACATTAAGCTTTATTATTTTTAGATCAATTAAATGTTACTTGAGTAGCCAATATAGCTGTGCCCAAACATTTGAGGTAATGCAAAGTTTTTAATTGCCTTTTGAGGTATCCCAATTTTATTTCAATTATTGAAATGTTCAAATGATATTGAACCCTTGTTAATTATCATCCAGATTTGCTGTTTTAAATTTTCAACATGAGACCATAGCTGCCAAGTGTTTCTTTCAAAACGAAATTGTTCCGTTTTTTTTGTTTTTTTTTTTAGCAACTTGTCCTGTTAATCCGTTATTTACTCATTAAGTCTGTTTTTCCACAAAATTATAATCTCATGATTGTCTCTAGAGACCTTGGACTGAGTCAATTACGGTGATTTTATATGCAGTGGTAGGAATTTTCCCTATACTGCACACCTAAGCAAAAACTAAGAAGAAAATATTTTTCTGATGAGATGTGAAGTAGTCCTGAAGAAGAGCAAGTTAATTGTTAGGATACTGTTGGGATTTATAATGGATTTCAAGTTTTTGCTAGTATGGGTAGTTTGAAAAAGTGCTTAATATGAGGATCAAGATTGTATTGAAGTTTGGTAGGAGATGGAAGGTAAAAAGGGGTGATGGATGTGTTCCTGATTATGACAGTTTTTTTTTGTTTTTTTTTTTTTTTTATAGATGAGCAGGTAATTGATATATTTTTATAAATTTATACAATTTACTAATTATCTCACATTCCTTTCTCTTTTTCTTCATTCTTTGACAAAGTCCTTAAATTGCTCTCACAGGAATAGTGCTTTTTCTTATTCATAATTTTTTGCAATCATAAGCACATGCCGATACATCAATAGGATGGTTTTTTTTAAAGATTTTTAAACTTGGCAGCTATGTAAAACTCTACATCTGGCCATTCAAATGCAGTTAGTAATGAAAAACCGTTATGTTTGACACTTTAAAAAAAAAAACCTTTAGGTCAAGCTTTGTTTTTTTTTTGCAAAGGAAATTGCATGAACAATATCAGTCAATGTTTTTGTTGTTATTATAATTATTTTGTTTTGTGTCTAGGTTTTACAGCTGAGTGTGAGGAAGATGATGACCCTGATGCTCAAAATGACCCAAATAATCAAGTGAATACTCAGGTAGAAACATTACTAATTTATTTTGTGAATATTTCTTCTGTGGTGTGTGAACATAACTTCTTTAGTGTGTGAAGATGTTTTTTTTTTGCTCTGTGAAAATTACTTCTTTATTGTGTGGACATTATTTCTGTGCTCTGTGAACATTATTTCTGTACAGGATGATTCATCTTGACAAAAAGAACTTTTTTTTTTCATTTCTCTACGTAAATTCTTTTCATTACAAATATTGATTGTCTCCCTTAGTTGAAAGAAATTGTACAAGTAAAAAAAAACCAACCCAAACAAAACAAAACAGTGCAAAAGTAGCTCAGAGTTTGAGTCTCCAGGGCCTGATTTCATTTTATATGAGGTTATTATAGATTGTTTCATCGCTAAGATCTTTGCTTAGTGTTTTATTTAAAATTTTTAGTTCAGCAGAGCATGAGGAGCTTCTATCATTTTCTCACTGTATCTCTTTCACCTTCTACTAGTGCACACACACAGCTGTTTTGTTTCTTTTTTCCCAATGCCAGACATATTTGACAGAGTTTCTGCAGTCCTTGTCCAGCCAGCCGTGCTACTCCATGTTCAGTCAGCATCATAACGAGTCGGAGAGACAAGTCCTACACACCATCAACATTAACACCTAACACCGGCCGCTTCTTTTAGTGCCTGCAAAATCATCGTGTCTATTCTATTAAGTTTTATTCTGACTTTTTAACTAAAGATTTGATGACTTTTTTTTACAATCCCTGTTGATCTAGACTTGAGCCTTTGCTTTGTCATGATATTTATACAAATTACACTTGTTCAAATTGAAGTGTTAACATTTTATCTAGGGACTTGATAACTTTGACAATATGTATTGACAAGGATCCAAGTTTTTCTTTCCCATAAAAATTTTATACATATTTAAAATTTATCTTTAGTTCTTCATTGCCTTACATTAAGTGGTTCATTTTATCAAGTTCAGGAAATAAAAGTTTTGAGATCTAGTTTTGCATGTAGGCCGCTTGAGATTGGGATGAATAGATTAGTCCATTTTATTTTAAGCAAGCTCTATTTTAAGCCTTTGAAAAGTAGTTAGAGTTATCAAGGATTGTTTCCTCTGAAAACGTATTGAGATCGATCATTTCATCAACAGCCTTACTCTTAATTCAGTCCTTGCACATCCTTGAGAGCCAAAAAAAAGTTAAGTCAATGATATACTGTTGAGCCCACCCTTAGGAAGGCCAGCTTGCCTGAATTACAGGCTAAGACAGAAACCTTGTGATAGATTTAGTTTACTGCTAGTGAAGACAATATGCTTTTACTTACATGTCCTCAGTAAGACTGAAGGGATGGAAGACTGTAAACATATGTACACTCAAAGCTTTCAACTCTTAAAAAGCACTGCATTTGGCACCTCAAAGACGGCTTGCCACCCCCTAATCCTGTCTTAAAAGTCTGTAATTGCCGCCATTGTTTTCAGATAATTCTATAAGTGTATTTTCCTTTTACAAAAGTCAAATTTTTTAGAAAAATATTCAGTTGTTGATTATAAATATGTTTGAATAATCATCATTTGGTCCAGATCTAGAACTATCAGCTGTTTGTAGATTAGAGCCAGTCCCCTCTACTTAGTTAGCTATCCCTCTGTAAATCAACATTTTCAGGCCTAGCTCTTGATTTAGCCCTCAATTCATTAATGCAACTTAAATTGCATATAGATCTATATTTGAGTGACAGTCATTGAATACAGCCTTGCATCACACAATTGAGGTCAGTATCACTGCCATCTTGATCACTAACATTGTTGCTCCTTCCTGAATCCATTTTAAAAAGTTCCTGGTGTACAGATCTGGGTCTTGTTGACATTTTATTTACCCAGTTTACAAAGTTTATGAACGGAACAAATATATTTTCTTTGTAATGAATGGAAGTGGCATTTGGACAGAGAATATTCAGGACTGGATTACCTGAGTGATATCCTATGCAAGAATGTATGTCTCCAGTTTTTTAAGTGTTAATGCTTGGCCAGATTGATTGAGCACTCAACATTAATGTTGCCATAAGTTCTTGTCTCCAGGAGAAGCATTACATTAGGAATAATATAAGTTGTGAATTGTGAGTGATGGCTTGCTTTGGTTCAGTGTTGTCTTCACCCCTTTGCCTCATTTGAACATAATTTTTTTAAAACTGAAATTTCATGGGGTGCAAACCAAACACTAATGTACAGGGCTTTCAAATTTTGTTTTGTTTTGTTGTGTTTTTTTTATATTAAATTAATGTTTAGTAAAACTAGAAGGATAATAGAAGGGAACTTGTATCAAAAGCAATCTGTAGATTTTTAGATTGTGAAACGTGAATGTTCACTCTGAGTGAGAGAGACTGATCAATCCAAGGAGAGAGTTACAAGAGACAGATGAAGATGAAGAGAGAGGAAAACAGAAATGGGAATGAATGCGTCAAGTATTTGTGTTTGTGTAAAATTCAGATTTGTTTGCTGGAAATGTTATAAAGTGCTTGCGACATTTTCCTTCATTTGAAAGTGTCCTTTCTAAGTGTATGCCCTAATCTGTAAAAGACAATGAAAGAGCCTGAAAATGTACTTTTTAATACGAGCAATAATAAATTATTCCATTGGACTGGGCCATTCCAAACTTGTCTCCAATTGCCTGGGCATTCCTGATTGTGTATGCGCAAACAAATCTTGAGTTGGTAGACGACAAGTTCATACTTTGCTTCCCTCCTGTACTTACTCACCTTTTGTTTCTTCTATAATTGTATGTACAATAAGCTGGCGAAGCAAGTCATTTGATTAAGCATGAGTAGTTGCTTGTTTGACTCCCAGTCTAGGCAAATAAAATGTATCACTGCTATGTCCATCCTACATGAATGAACTGTCATCAGAGCATCGCGACTTACGGCTTTGTATTTTTAAAAGCAAACAAATAAAATTTGGTCTTCTGTGTGATGAGCAAAAAATTTTGATAACAACACTAATTGGTTCAAAAGATGTGTAGCCTCGAGACTTATAATTACTGATACCGAAGAAGGTTGATTGGGTAGCTAGGTCTTGTGAGACCTTTCAAAAGCAAAGTGAAGGCAATTAGCCTCACATTCACAGTATTGTATGCTTAGAAAATGAAGCAGTTACTCCATTCTCCTTCTGTGCACAAGACTCGGTGTGTGACTGCAATAGTTTGCTTTAAATGGGAGTTATACGTTTTTTTTTTCCTTTTTTAAAGTTAGACTTATTAAGCTATATATATATTAATCAATCGCATGTGGACACAATATTCAACACAACTGCCAATTTCTAGGTCTCTGTAAGAAGCTGTAAATTTTCTAATATTTATTGAATGACTGAAAGATACAATTTTTGGGGTTTGTTGCAACAACAGTGCATCAAAGCCCTGATCTATGGTCTTATGTCAATGCATGTCCTTTTGAAAACTTTGTCATTCATACTTGCAGTGATCTATGCCAAGACATAGTGAGAGTGTAATCTTCTTTTTTTTTATTTCAAGGTTAACAAAGGTCTGCCAAGAATTTTGATATCTTTTATTGTCAGTCCGCTTAGGCTCAAAATCTAACTGGAAAAAAAGTTGTGATTTTAATTTTAATTTGAGTTTTCATAAAAATTTAACTTTTTTGTCTTTTTGCTTCAAAATGGATAAAATTTTCACAAGAACAAAAATATGTTCTCTTCTACCTCACAATTGAGTCCAGTATTTTAAATAAGACAAGTTATAGTGACAATATTGCTTTACTTTACATTGTTGGCAGATGTGATATGTGAGGTGTGCATGAATTAAAAATTTTGTTAAATTATACCCAAGAAGATTCTAGTTTTTTTGTTTTTTTTTGTGTGTGTGTGCATGTTTCAGAATTTTTAAAAAATTATTTTTAGTGTGCCTTCTTTTGTTTGTCAGTAAGTCACTTGGTGATGATTTATCTATTTAGGTTAAACATATGAAAATGTAGCCACAAAAGGATTTTTTTTTTCAATTTTCATTTTAAAGGAAAATTGATTTAATTGAACTTTGAAAAAGGGATCCTATATAATTATTTAACGAAGAGGGCATACTCGGGATAAGTTGATGTTTTTATTCCCGTAAGGAAATGAACTTGTCAATAAATCCTTCATGAGACAAAAACCAGCAGAGTCTTCGTGCTTGCTTGGTAATCTGGGATTAGGAAATTAACTTCTAGATCTGTGAACTAGATTTTTGCACTTCATGGCATGATTTAAAGCAAGGCCAAAGAAGATTTTCAAGGAAAATGGCACATGTCCTTTTTTTTAGCGCATGTAATACTAATAGCGTAGAACTAGTGAAGAATGGCCATTCCCTGCAAATTGCTTTAGATAAGCTTAAACTACAATGGTATGCACAAGCTTGCCTAAGAAAAGATTATCACTAGGGCCTATTTAGATTTTAGAAATTCTTGATTTTATTGGAATCTGACATATTCACTCCGAAATCTATTTTATGAAAAATTCTTTTGTACTTTTCACTGTCACTAAATTTGACCTGAATTTTCTCTGTTTGAATACTTAAGTTTCTGTTTAAACAAGCGATTTAGTAAAAAATCTTGGCTTTATTCCCATATTAATATTTATGAATTCATACTGTAACCCAGAGCATAAAAAAATAGATTGCTTAAAGCTGCAACTTTTTCGTGTTAGCATTGTGTATCCAGTCTCAAAATTATGAAATCTTTACTGGTTTTTTTATACTCTAGTATTTACCAGGCTTTTTTTCAAACTAATTTTTAAAAAATTGGTATATATAACACAATACATACACAAAGAAATTATTGTTAATTGTAAAAGACAACTGCATTTATAGAGCTTGGACTATGTACAGAATTTATTAGAATATTAATGCAATAAACAACCGAACATTTTAGCCAAAATTATTACATTTTTCACATGTTTACATTTACTATTAGCTGGAGCATGTAAATTTGACAAAAAATGAATCAATAAGCAGGCCAAAAAAAAGTTGCTCATGAACGATAAAAATGGATTTTGTAAAATATATTGAATGGCAGTGCTTAGAGTTTTTTTAAAAATCTAATTGATTGTAACATAACAAGAACTTTGCCTTATTCAATTGTATTTGCCACTACACACAATGTGCAAACTTGACACAGACATGACTACTCTGATTCCATTTAAAAAGTACTGTAGAACTATCTAAAGAAGCCAGTCTAGAAAAACTGAATACATCTTATTCATTCAGGCAATATAGCTGGCATAGGATAAATAAAAGCAGATTTGTATGTATCAGCAAGCAATTTAACCAGCAGACAACAGAGCAAGTGCAGAAAACATCTAAAAATACAAGACTTTAAAAGTTTTAGTTTTAGCAAATTTATGCAAGCAACATTCTTTTGACTTCATTGCCCTCAAATTGTAAACTTGTGACTATGAGTCTACCTATGGAGTTGAGGTTAAACCAAGAATTTCTGTATTTGATTAAGAAGGCATTAAGTTTGGCTTTCTGCCTAGTTTTTTTTCTTTAACAATGTGAATGCTACACCTGGTCCCATTTTTTCTTCATACAACAGGAATGCCACAGACATGTCCCTATGTTCTTTGAACAAAATAATGCCACATTTGCTCCTATATTCTCAAACATAATGAGAGTACCACTCTTGCCTCTACGTTCCCTCAACATAATGAGGATGCAATACTTGCTCCTAGTCCTATGTTTTGAACATAATCAAACTTATCTCTTGCTCCCATATCATACAAAGATGAAACATACTGAAGAATAATTTTCTCCGAGGCTATGCAACATCTCAACGATAGATTGAACTCTGATGATTGCCATGGGACTTGCATTACTCTAAATGAATACTTGAGCATTTCCTAAAGGCTTCTTGGAATCAGTTTGCAAATTTTTATCCTACAGCAGACTAAAACATACATTAGACGATGCAAAATACAACTATGCAAGGCATAAACATTTGAAAAGTCACTTTCCAAACTGTTTCTTTATCTCATTGACTGAAAGTGACCTATCACAGATGCCCACGAAAACTTATGTATCAGCTTTCAAATACATCTATCAATCATGAAAACATGCTGTATCAGCTTTCAAATACATCTATCAATCATGAAAATATGCAGTATCAGCTTTCAAATATATCTATCATTCAGTGTTGATGCTGCTTTAATTGATCATAAAATGAACCAAGATGCAACACAAGCTAACATACTCATACAACACTGCAATCTTTACATCCATTTCTTCGCCTCTTTTGTATTCTATCACTCCATGCATATATTCTCTACATCGTCTCAAGACCAGCCTAATCGAGTGTTGGTCATGTTTTTAACATTTTAAACCATTTATTTATCCAGAAACTCTATTCTATCTGACATACAGTGGTGGTAATTGGATACAGAATGTTAATTATGGGCCAAACTATACCAATTACACATTTACAGTGGAACATGTTTAATCCGAAATTCTAGGGAGTATGATTTCTATTTTGGTTTAAGCATAGCCCATTAAATAATTAAGAAATACTTAGATTAGTAAGGGAGAGTAACCCGAATTTTTAATTTAAACCAATCCACCCCACCGTCACAACACCATGTGAATGCACACGCCTATTTATGCATCTTTCTTTCTTTTTTATCTGTCTGTCTATCCCCTTTTCTTTCCCTTTCAGTTAAGAGGTTCTTGCGCCCGTTATCAATCTAAAATAATAGAGCTATACCTTTTCTTTCCCTTTCGGTTAAGAGGTTCTTGCGCCTGTTAACAATCTAGAAAGATAAAGCTTTCACACTTTCATCATCGCCCAAGTACGTTTTTACGGTCCTGAAGTCCTCTACTTTTACAATTTAATAATCGCCTAAGTTTTCCGGTACTGACGTTCTCAACAAGAGAGATGGCTTTATTATCGGCTGTGATGTAACAGTGTTTGCTTAGCTTTGCGCTGACGGGACCTAGACATGTAGGGAGGTGTCTGGCGCGGCCCCGCTACGTAATTGGGGGGTGGAAGAGAAGGGAAGGGCGGGTGAGTGCAGTGGACCTAAACCTAGCCAGACATTGGGCCTGATCTGCTTTCCTGGTAGTTTTTATTTCGCTTTAGCGATAGTAAGGCAGCCAATGCTTTCGGTTTACCGCATGTTTTCTGAAAAAGAATAAGAGGAAAAATGGAAAGCTCTTCAATTTCTTTTTGGTTGAGCCGTTTTTTCAGTTCAGCCGTTTTCGGTTTAGGTGTGGTCTACTGTATATGCGTTTAAAGTTGCAAAAAATATTTTTAAAATGAACTTAATCTGAAAATCGTTTTCAAGAGTTAAAATCACATGTGTCAACCGGCCCAACAGGACTGACCTCAGGACTGTTCAAAATTGAGGTTGTCATGTTTTAATAAAAAAATTATTTAAGAACTAAGTTAGATGTGAATATAACAACTTTAAATCAGGGACTGAAAAAACTGCAAATCTTGTGGTTTTAACTATAGCCTAGATCCGTTTGGGCAAGAAACGAGCAATGATGATATTCCTCAACACAAAGAATTGAGAGAGCAAAAACAGCAGTCTTTAGGAACAAAAATTGTATTTTAACAAAATAGTATTTTGAATAAATAGAAATGTTTATGTAACCAAACACATGAAAGCCATACTGTCCCCTTTACATTTAAGCTGCTAGTTGAGAACAAATTTCAGAGGATAATATGATATATTCATCAATAACACTAACAGGAAAAACTGCTTGGTTTAGAGATGAAACTAAAGCCTTATCAAAATTTGTACACATAACCGTTAATCCTGCCATATACATAAAGCTATGTCTTGGAACCAATACAAATGAAGCACTTGAGACATTTCACATCAATTAAATATTATCATAAATAAGCTTCTTCTTTTGGGTGGCCCAAGAGCTTCACTTAAAAGTATTTTTAGATCTGAACAGTGAATGTGATATAAACACTTGTAGGACTGGTTTCAAGATAGATGGGCCTAACAGAAATATTCTAAATAAAGTGGAGTTACCCAATCAATTATAATCCCCTAGCAAAACACATAGGAAGGGCAGACAAGCTTGAGACCTAGGTTGGTAAAATAATTCTAGCCAACATGAAATTCTCATCGTTGGAAATCACATTTTAAAAATGTTTCTGACCTTTGGAAGTATTTAAAAGATTATAGTAATACTTATTTAAGTGGATTTAGCTCCTTTATACAGAAAATCAATGGAATTCGTCTGGAATTAGATGATCTAGATGGGCTTTTATAAATGTTTTGTTTGTCTGCCTGTTTAAAAAAAGATTTCGTTTCTTCCAAGCTATCATGAAATCTATTATGGTCAAACAAGCTACTGATGTAAACACAGTGCCTAACTGAACCATTGTTGAATATGTGAACCTGAGCGTAGGCCCACACTGGAGGCAGCAGTTCACATGTCCAACAATACATGTTTTGAAATACTCTCTTTCTTTGTTGCGAGCGCACATCAAGTCGGCAACTTGTCGGAGCGTCGGAGCTATCCTTTGTGTTTTACAGCCTGGTCTTACGTCACTGGCTCTGTCGGATAAGGGAAAGGGGGCTGCCATTACGTGACCACGCATAACTCTACTGACCGTTGCCGCGCGAACCACGAGGCCAGTCTTGTTACGCAAATTATCAGGCTAACTTGTCGGTGGGTAGCGCACAGTAACTGTGACATCAGTCTGTCAAGTTAGCCATGACATGTCGCGTCGCTTCCAGTGTGGGCCTACGCTAAAAGCAACACTAAAAGCAGTCGTATGGTAGCCAGTCTAAAGCATTTTTGAGATAAATATCAACATATAATACAAAACATAAACGAGCTGAAAGAAAAAAAAAGGATAAGTCATACCGAAATGACAAAGCATCAGTTTTAATAAATAATGAGTAAAAAAAATCAATGACATATGAATTGCTGCCTCTATATGGGAAACTATTAACAGTGTAAGCTGAAAATCTGATGACCAGCATTCTGCAGTTATGCTGCATTCACACACAGCAATGCTGTTGTCTCCCTTTTTTTGTAAACAAAAACAAAAAAACAAAAAGAGTTAGTACAAATACATTCATACATCCAAAAGTAACAATTCACATTATGGCTGTAACATAACATTAAACAATCAATGTATTGCAAAGATCAAAGCAAAAATCGCAAGTAAGTTTACAGTCATTGAGAGAGAGATGCCAGACCTGGAGCACATTTCATCCACAATTGCACTGCTTGTTTTAGCCATTTACTATGCAAACAGACAAAAGCGACGTTTAAATAACTGGACTTTATCTATGCCTTTTTTAAAGCAACATTGAATAATAAATAAAAGCTTGATCTAGATTATCCAGATGATCAAATCTGCATTTGAACATGTTGTTTTGCAAGCAGTTCTAATAACCCTTACACATTTCATTATTTTAACTTGGGGAAATATAAAAAGGTTCTGTGGTTTCACTGTAATTCTCACCTGGCAGTCATGATGATGACGACAGGTGCAAGCACCAGATATAATAGTTAATTTATTTTGAAGTTGACAAGACAGCATCTCTTGAAATTATCCTCACTAACAATTCAACCCTCAACCTTTAGCCCGTAAAAAAAGGTGGGGCAAGCAGACTGAGAGCAACTGTTGTCAGGTACATCTGTCGTTCTTCAGAGCAATAATACTGCACCGAGGTTCCTATGCGATGTAATGAAACATCAGGCATTACAAACATTAAGGTGGAATGAAACTCATTATGGCAATTCTCAACACATAATACACTGCTGTACATTTTTTGTGTAGATATTATTCTACAGTTTCATGATTTTGACTCCTATCAAACTCGCAAGAAAATTTACACAAAGTGGACTGCCGCTTAAATAAATGAAAGCTCTCTGAGACTATATTGAAATCTACCTATAGACAGTATTACACATTTATTACGCATTTGTCTGACACTGACAGAAATAATTATTTGCATGCAAATCCTCATAGAACTGTTAGGTACATTAAGTCTTAATATAAATAAAACTGTCCTCTCACATTAACCCAATGCCTTCATGAAGGCCAAGATCTACCTACGAATTTTTTATGTACACTCAATGCCTTATTTTTTTTACTTCACAGTTATTTTGTCAGCAGCGAGAGAAATAACAAAAATTTCAATTCCATGGGTTCTGAGAAGTGAAATTAATTACAAATAATTGGGATCACAAATTACGTTAAAATTAAAAGGAAACCCTACACAACAAGAGCAATGATAAAAGAAACAAAAACAAAAAAACACTTGAAAGATGCAAATCATTTCAAAAGTTCACAAAATTCTATATTAGGATCTATATTAGGTGGATTACATGATGCAAGATATCAATACATTTCGTACATGAACACATTTCTGTAAAATACAAAAGCAATTTCAATGGTTTAAGATTGGGTAGTGAGAAAAACCGAACAAACAGAAAAAAAAAGGCAAAAAGTTTAAATGAAGCTTGAATTAGAATTTTGCTTTGGCATAAAAGCAACATACATCAACCACAACCTAACCAAATTGTGCTCTGTGTGGCACTTAAAAATTCTTCGATTTTGTGTTCACTCAAGCTCGCACAAGCTGGTACTGCTAGAGGTGGTTGGATCCTACAGACAGACAGCAGCACAGAATGAACAAGAGATTTGTTTTTTATGGCCTGTTATTTCCATGCCACAAGTTTAGAAATTTTTCCAGAGGTCCCACTGGATGACTGTCCGCCATTTTGTGCCCAAATGCAAAATATTTTTTGAAAATGGACTGCCTTCATAAATCTGAAAAACCTATGTTTCCTCAATTAGGCAGCATTACCTTCATGGCAGTTTTAGAACCACTTCCTCTGTTTGGTGTAACAAGTTTATCTAAGCATTGGTTTGCGGCAGATTAAAACTCTCTGTCCCCCAGGAATTTTCATGGTTGTACATAGCCATTTTTGTTATTCACATACAAGTTCATAGTCTATACTTAAGCAGCTTACAACTTTATAACTATGAAAGATTGTTTTAACAAAATCTATATCAAATTGAAGGAAATTGATTGTGCAAAAGTTATTTCTAATTAGCTGATCATAAATTTGTAGTCTCTTCCTTTAATAGCAAGCCGCTTTCTGCTTAAAGGACAGGAGGTGTTAAAACTGGATAGAGCAATATTATAGATACAGCTTAAAATCAAGGCAATCACAAACATTTTTTATAGATATACGAAACAATAAAAAAAAAGTATTTACTTGAAGCAAGACATAAAACTAGCAATATTTTTGATAATTTTAGGATAGTTTTATCATCTGAAACACTAGATCCACTTTAAAAAAAAAGCATGATTGCTGCAAACATTTCTATAAAGTCTCTTAGCATGGGCCACAGACCATAAAAAAAACCCCAAAAAACCTTTCAACTTCCAACAATAGCCGTTGAGCTAACTGCTTCATGCAACTGAACTCTGTAAATTTTCCACGTTATAAGCAGCAATAAAAATCTACGCAGAATTGCCAGGCAAAAATATAAGAAAACAGGAGTGAGCCAACCCAAAAATATAATGAAATAAAGACTTTTATAGAGAAAAATAGTAGCTAAGATCTCATTTCGCTTGCGCGAGAGGGCTGTAAAATTTAATGACATATAGATTACACCCCTGAATCTGGTGAGGTTAAAAATCATAGATCTATTTTATTTTATGTTGAAAAACTTTAACTTGGCGTATTTTTTTGTCATAAAAGTCATAAGTATGCTTCAGATCATGATCACTAACAGTTACAGGTACAGTAGATAGTGATATTTTTTTTCCCTCTACTTTTAGATATTAGTTATCATTAATAAAGTCTTTTATTTTTCAATCTTTAAAATAATCCCTAACATTCCAACACTCACACGTAAGAGTAAAAAAACAGATGATGATGAATTATATGAAATTAGTTCTTTCTACTACTAGTATTCATGAAAAATTATATACAATCATAGATTTTTGCCTACTTCATATTATTATGATCACCAAAACTTAAAGGTAGGTGATAATGCTAATGAATTCCCTCTTAATCAGTTCTCTTCATTAACATTTGTAATTTAAGAATCATGCGCCCAGATTTGTAAAAAAAATTATGCCAGTCAACACTAACAGGTAGCACTGAGGATGATAATGAATTCTCTCAAGATCACATTTTTTATTTCAACTACACTTGAAATTATGATTGCCCAATACTTATAAGTTAGACAGTGCACGTTAAGAAATTTTCCTTGGAAATATTGATATATTGCATGTAGGCTTAAACCATCTTTTGTTGTTTTTTCTTTCATGGTGATTAAATTTTAAGTTGTAATCTTCTTTGCGATCGCCAACACTCACTGGTAAGGCATATGATGCCAATGAATTCCTTTGAGGTACCCCTTGTTTAAACCTTTTCTTCCATCTGCCTTTATTAAAAAAATTTTAGACTTTACTGTTCAGCACTACTTAGTAGATTTTAGACTTTACTTTTCAGCACTACTTAGTAGATTTTAGACTTTACTTTTCAGCACTACTTAGTATGCTACCTATACTTCGAAGATTTGCCCACTAGTTGGATGAATGGTTGAAACAATGATGCAACCTGCTCAAAGGGTATCAAGATTGCTCAGTACACTTGGCTGACCAAATATAATTCTTTTTTTTTTTTTTTTTTGGTAAAAAAGTGTTTCACCGGTTATTCCTTTTACATTCTCGAGGGACAAAACAAATTCGATATTTATGCACTTCAGATCAGTATTATCATGGCAAAATCGGGAAATCGAGAGACAAGTATCTTCCTTTAAAAAACTGGGAGGTTCCTATCTAATCAAGAGTCCTGGCAAGTCGGTCTCCATGCCTTTACATGCTTGTATTTTAACACAAACCATGCCCTTTCATGCTTGTATTTTAACACAAATATCCATATGACCACTGTCAGCAAAATGCCCACTGGTCTGTATTTCTTATCAACACGTAGAAGAATACTGATTCCTCATTTGAGATACTTTTTATGAAATTTTGAAACACAGCAGCCAGCAAGCATTGTCAAAAAATGAAAATCAAATATAGAGCTAAAGAGTTTAGGCAGATATAAACCTGCCGGTATTTTATTAAAACAGACAATTCTTTGGACATTTTGCAAAGCCTTTCTGGAGTAAATTTCAAATAGTTTTCTTTACGCAGACACAAACCAATCCTTCCACTAAGAACCAAGTTTACATTGAAATTGTTGAGCAATTAAAAATGACACATTTTCAACTCTGTTTTTCATGACATGAGTATGATCAATAAAAAATGATCATACAGAAAAATAAGGATCAGTATAATTGAAGCTAATAATACTGCACAGTGTATACAAACATACATATATACAATGCAATCAAAATTTTAAAGCATTAGAAATAATCTTCAAATAATGTCATATTCAACAGTTAGAAACAATTTACAAGCATCTTAAGAAAAACTATAATATACATTTACATGAGTTCACAGTAACTGTTCAGTTGTTTTGAGAATTACATAAATGGCAGCAAAGCAGAAGAAACACAGTTTGCACTTATCCCTGGCACTTAACAATTTACAAAACATCACATAATGACCATGCATGCCCTGAGCCAATTTTTTTTTCTTTTTTTCATCAACTGTAAACTTGCAAATGCAAAAAAGTCATTGATCCTGTTTATGTATGTCCTAAAATGGATCTTTCTCTGCACATTATAGTTTGTAGATCTTTCCCTAAACATTACAGACTATATTGGATCTTCTTCTCTACGTTATAGCCAACATAGAATATTCTCTTGTAATTATAGCCTACATGGAATCTTCCTCTGCACATTATAGCCTATATTGGATTTTTCGCTGTACATTAGACCTTCATGGAATCTTCCCCTGCATACTATAGCCTACATGAAATTATCTCCTACACATTAAAGCCTTTATTGGATTTCCCCTGCACATTATAACCTTTATTGGATTTCCCCTGCACATTATGACCTTTATTGGATTTCCCTTGCACATTATAACCTATATGGGTTCCTCTCTTGCACCTTGTAACCTGTGTCAGATATGCCTTTTGGGTAAAAATCCTACAGGAAGCTGGGGTCACTCAAACACTACAGAAATAAGTGCCAAAGTCCAGCTGGGCTTAAATTTATTTTGACATGATAAACAAACTGCCTGAAATGAATGTGCATAATGGATGTGTAGAGAAAAGATGGTATGCACAATCAGTTAGTTAAGTGTAGGTGATTATTAATCATTACTACTCAAGAAGTGTTGAGGGTTGATCAAAGCAGTTGATACTCTTGATTTCCTTCTTTTTGTGGTGTGAAAAAAAAAAGAATTTCTTCTCAATTATAATTGTAGAGCATTATATCTATTTATACATTTTGTAGCTGTATTGTTTAATGACACTATTAGGGTTACAGCGTCTTGCTAACACAGCCATCCTGTCCATAGCTTAGAGCAAGCATGAGGCCTACAACTTGTAAGGCTGCCTTGATAAATCATGTGTAGGAAATAATGGTTTAAAAAACATATAGGCCTACCTAGTGCAAATTTCTTTTACTTAAAAAATCAAATTGAGAGCCTTCCATGTTGGTAGAGAAGTGCATTGAGTTCTTAAATTTTCAGAATAAAATGAATGACTCACTGAAGAATTATCAAGTTCTGCTGATACCACAAAACTTTAAACTTTTTTCCTGATTCACATGAATCTCTTTAGTTACAGTCTGTTGCTACCAGCAGGGAAAATACTCTAGAATTGATACTTTCATAGTAGGGAAATTAGGAACAATTAAATCTATCATTCTCAGCTTTGGGAAAATTTATCAGATACACTTAATATTGGTCCACGGTCTTCCAATGAAGTTCATTTGTACAGTAACAGAGATTGGATTTACAATCATTTGATATGTCTTCAATTCTGGTTTTAGACTAATTTACTTTTCAAGAATACATAGCACATTTGTTACCCCTACAGAAACCACTCATCTCATGATGAAACCAACTCTCATACTTCCAAACTCACAACCTTTCTCACTTAAACCACATAAACCTTATAGCTCTCCCCACAAGTTATCACGTTATCTTCTTGCGGCCCCTTCCTCTACCCCGACCTCTGGGTCTTCCTCTCCCACGAGAGGAACTGGCTTTTGTTTTGGGCAGACATTTAGGACAAAACCACTGTGGCTCCTCTGGCTCTTTCGTGATTCCTACACACGGCCTGCAGAGAGAAGGCAGATTAATGGTGAAACTATTAAGTAATTTAAAACTTTTTTTAACACAGCCTACAGAGAGAGGGGAGATCGAAGGCCAGACAATAGTAATATAAAACTTTCTCGCTCAGATCTCGCACACACACACACAAACTGTAGAGAGAATGGAGATGAAGACCACACAATAGTAAAATAAAACTTTCTCGCTCAGATCTCACACACACACAAAGCCTGTAGAAAGAATGGAGATGAAGGCCAGATAATAGTAAAATAAAACTTTTTCACTCGGATCACACACACACAGACAGCCTAGAGAAAGAAGGAGAATTGAAGGCCAGACATAGTCATATAACTTTCTCACTCGGATTACAGTCACACAGCCTGCAAAACGAAGGGAGACTGAAAGCCAGACAATAGAGAAAAAAAAATCCTTTTTACTTAGATCACATATACATAGCCTGTAAAAAAGAAGAGAGACTGAAGGCCAGGCAGTGACAATATAAAACTTTCTCACTCTGATTTCACAGGCACATTGTAGAGTGAAGCAGGATTGAAAAGAAGACAAAAATAATATAAAACTTCTCATCTGGGTCTTGAAATTAAAGGGACTAGCCTAGTTTCAATCCTGTATAGAGAGCCATTACTTTGCTTCCCTTCAGATAAGTCGTGCAAAGTTCTATTATAACAAATAACGGGAACTGAGAGAAAGGTAAGACAATGCCTAGATATAAATCAAGAGGAAAAAAGAAGGTGATGGCTAATGGAAAAAAAGGGAGGGAGAAGGAGAAACAGAGTATGTGTGATGAGGAAAATAAAAGGAAAAGAGAGAGAAAGAGAGCAAGAGAAAGAGAGAGAGAGAGAGAGAGAGAGAGAGAGAGAGAGAGAGAGTGGGGTGAGAGAGAGGAAGAAAAAGAGAGAACATCCGAAAACAAAAATAGGCATGTTATAAAAAACATAATTTTGTATTGACCAATCTTCTTTTGAAACATATTCTGTGCAGTAAAAATCTCAAAATAGCCCACGCATTAAGGAAAGCATTATTATGGAACCCATTGTTTGTTTTTAGCACAATAGACTCAGGCACAAATAGTTCTATGGACATTTTTATCCTTTCAAATTAACCATTTGTCTTCACATAGAACTGTCAGAGATAGATAGGAACAAATTATGAATTTCAATGAAATGAATATTTCATACACCATAACCTGAGCATACTTAGATGATTATCATCCAATGCTTCTTGGCCCCCTGGTTGCCAACTCAACAGTGAAGCCCATGGATTTCAGGGCTAAATAACTGGTAATTGTGTCACTGAAGCCAACGCCATACAGGCACATAACTCAATCACTAATAAAATGCACTAAGAGTGCAGGCTTTAGTGGGATTTTGTAGACTCTTACTCACTCACCAGTGGTACCAGTTATCACACATGTCACAGCCAACCATCTCGCTCCCATCATCAGGCTTCTTACAGCCAGGACAGATCCACACTTGTTGGCCAGAATCATCCTGAAACACAAGGAAGAAAAAGTTTGCCACTAGGACCACCAACAATAGGGATATACAAAATATTGGGGACAACAACAACAAAATAAAAAAACGCTTGTACTAAATACAGTAAAACATTCCATCTCTTTTGTGAAAACAAGTTTGAAAACTTGCTTTGAATATAAATTTGATTTTTACAAATCTATTACCTCTGAATACACGATAAATAATTTTTCACATCGTTTTGTTTTCAATGATCAGAGAGGATTATGATCAAAACTTTCAAGTTGTATGTATGGTTGAAGAGAAAAGACAAAAGCCTACAAAAACTCATCAATAAAACAACTTTGAGCAGAGGGCTACTTACGATGAACACACAGACAGTTTCTGCCTCCACCCCGCGAGACTGCTTCGTTGCAGAGGTGGATGACTTGCTGGACGAAGTGGGTGATGGTATGTCAAGAGAACGAGGCTCAGGGGTTCCGGCTACCTGACGTGAAGCAGGCCTAGAGATTGATGCTGATGGAGAGACACGAGGAGCTGGGCTGGGAGTTCTGTGAGGGACTGGACTGCCTGCAGGGGGCCAGTGAGTAGTGGGGGAGGGAGGGGCCTGCCGGAATGGAGATGTGGCAGGACTATGGGGCACAAGTGATGGCGAGTGATGACGTTGGGCAGGGGACATCGGGAGATTCCAGTCAGGAGACGGTACTGGAGAAGTTGACCCTGGAGTGGGAGGCTTGCTAGGGGATGGTGATCGCGGCACTGACTCTTGCCTTCTGTTATGGGGAGACACACTGCGGGATGGGCTGGATTTCTTTGGAGTGGGTGACCCGTGAGATGATGTTCTTGAGTTTGAACGGTCTCCGACAAGCCTAGATGGGGGAGAGGGAGCAGGACTCTGGAAAGGAAGGGGAGCGGGAGATTTCTCTGGAGACGGTGAGGAAGATGACATTCTAGCAAGTCGGGCTGGAGATTTCTTCTCTTTGCTACGTTTTGTCACAGGCGATAAAGACGAGTCTGAAGAGGCAGATGATAGTGATGACAATGATCGTCTCTCTTGTTTTTTCTTGTCCTTTGCTGTGGACTTGTCCTTGACGAGAGTTCTGCTCTTACGCTCACTTGCTGGTTTTGGGGACGGTAAAGCCTTCTTCTTTTTACCTGGCTTTATCTGGAGAGGCAGCTTTGATGATGATTTAGATGGGGGAATAGCTGTCTCATGGGGAACTGGAGGCGTTGGTGTTGATCTCGGAGAGGGAGAAGTCTTGTTACTTGTTGGAGATACTGACCGAGACTTGCTAGAAACTGCCAGAGGTGAACTTTTTCTCTTCTTTGGCTCATTGCGCTTCACTCCCTTTGCACTCTTTTTACCTTTTTCTTCCTGGCCTTTCCTGGATATATACCTGGAAGAGGAAGCAAACGTAACAGTCTTTTTTTACACAAAGGAAATGTTATTGAGATATTAAGCAACCAATCCCACAATGGCAAAACCACCAGGAAAATCTCAGGTAAACATCTGCAGGTAAACCAAGTACATACCATTTGATTGTTAAGATTCCACCTGCTATAATGCACTATGGAGTTAACCTGTTTTGCCATTTTATTGAAAACAAAAGAAAAAAAAAAACCAAACTCCCCAACACAATTGGAAATGTCTTATGAGACATGTCAGTAATTAATGATGGGAAATGCAGTGGGGGTAGAGGCAGGGAAAGGTCCGTAGTAGGAGTTGAATTCTGTTATGCAATGGAAATATACTAAGCAAAATAATCTTGAATTATGGGTGCAGAAATTGCATTTAGCTTGCAAAACAAAAATTCGCATGTGCTGAGAAAACCTCAAACCAATCCTAAGAAAAGAATACATGTACAAAGAACTATGTTTTGCTGTTTCAACAATGAAAGCCAAATCAGTTACTATCCTGGACTTAAAATTGAGAATTCTCACAATATATAGTTCCATAGACTCGAGATTTTCCTGAAAGATGCCATTAAAACGAATGCTGATAAAAATAACTGAGTTATTTTACATGAATTCAGAAATAAAACAAGATTGGTGTTAGTTCAAGAAAGATGTAAAATACACCAGCACAGTAAACACAGTCAGATCATTTTGTGGACAAGCCCTTTTATTAAACCATGGTAGATGTCACATGTAACACGCTTGAGAAAAAAGAATTTAAACTGCTTTTTTTATTTTGAGGAGGCGGGGGAGGGGGGGAAGAGGGATGGTGGAGGGAAGGATGACAAGGCTTATTTAACACGAGTGTCTTCTCAGAGAGTTTCTCAGTCTCTATACAGTTTTCAACAATACAAGTACAGTTTTTTTAAAGATCAATGTTTTAAATATTAAATGATCACGCTGTGATTTCACACTCATTGGGACTGGTCTAGAGCAAGCTTTTTTCCTTCCTCTTCTCATCTTTCAAATTGTGTATAGGCATATGATACTAATAAAAGGGGACAGGAAACTTTGTAAAAACAGCATTTAAAATAAAATTATTTCACCTTCAAAATGTGTTCAATTGACACATTGCACGGTTTTAACTTTTCCCCTTGTCACACAAACAAGCCTTAAAATGTGCCAATCTCAATTTTTATTGCAAAATGAAACTTTGGTGCTTTCAATTTCTTGGCTTTTTAATTATCATTTGGTAAACGAGAAAAAAAAAAAAATAAAACAACATGGACCAGTAAAAAGTTTAATGTTAAGTGAGCAAGTTTATCTTGTAAGTATTTCTCAGAAAATTTGTTGGAAGTCACTGGCCCTATTTTTGTGTTAAGCCCTAGTAAAGTCGTAAAAATATGTATTTTTTCTTTAAAATTTAATAACTTTAGTTCTAATTAAGATATCAACAAAAATGTGCAGGAATTGATATGGCAAACAAAGGAGTGAAAAAAAAACAACTCAAAATGCATATCTGGTGAGCTGTGAGGGGTTTCCTCAAGCTGCCATATATATATATATTTGTGACAAACATGCAAGCAGGTTGAGAGAGAAAAAAGCAACTAACACAACAGTTGACTCACAACTTGGGTACAGTCCTGGGAGGTGACATGGATTCTCGAGCAGTGCGGTTTGTGGGGGAGGATGCCACAGAGGAGTTGGAATCACCAGTGACCATCATGGAAGATGCTGACCCTGTGCTGCTGCCTAGTTTGATCTTGAGTTTCACACCACTAGCACCAACTGATGGTGAGGAATCACGGGAATCGCGGTGCTCCTCCTAATGCACACACACACAGAGAAAAAAAAAAGGAAGATTTAATCTTTCCTGAATATTAAAGAGTAAATGAGTGGCTGTATTGCAAAATGAGAAAAGCTGAGGATCTATGATTTAATTTAAATGAAAACCCTAAATATGAAGTGTAAAATGATTCATCTGAACATAATTTTCAAGGACATGCAATAAACTTCCTATTCAAATGAGTCAAATGTCACATATAATTCTTTTAAGAAGAAAGAATTAAACATATTTTAAAGCCTTCTTTGGAG
>BLXT01003865.1:977363-988088 GCA_019648995.1 Plakobranchus ocellatus | reverse complement strand
GAGAAAATTGGTATATTTAATAAAGGGGGAAGGGGGGTCCATCGGACCCCCCTTCCACTTTTCTGGGGTGAAGATTTTTTCCCCCAAAAAATCAAAGTGTTTTACGGGTAAATATCCATAACACTAATAAAAATCAGTCTAAAAATGGCCCATAGTAGCATATCTGAAGGCCCATGGTGAAAAATGGATCGGTTAAAAAAATATAATAAAATAAAGGTGAAGGGGGGTCCAACGGACCCCCTTCATGCTGGCAAGGGTTAAAAGAAATAATAAAAAAAACACCGTCTTATTAATGCGAATATAATCAGTCGCACAGCAGCGTTGAAATATATATATCCACTTGTGACTCAGGTCGAAGTCCCCCCCCCCCCTCCCCCCCTTACTTCAAGTAGTGCAAGTTAATGATTCCTTGAACTAAAGCAGACAATTGCAGCCCGTTGGTTCCTTAAAACATAACGAAACAACTGCAAGTTTAAAATGGTTCCGTATTCAGTCAGACGTACAGCAGCTGAAATATATGCTCGTAAATTTCCTAACACTTTTAAAATCTAACTAGTTCAAATCAATGATTCCTTAAACGAAAGGAGACAATTGCAACTCGGTGGTTCTTTAAACTTATCGTGACAACTGCAAGTTAATGGGTCCTTAAAATTAACGTTCACACTCTAAGCTAAAGCAAATTGTTCCTCAAACTTATCGCAGCAACTGCAAGTGAATGGTTCCTTAAGCGAAAGGAGACAAGTGCAACTTTTGGTTCCTTAAACTTATCGTGACAACTGCAGGTTAATGGTCCCTTCAAATTAACTTTACAAGTGTAAGCTAATGGTTCCCTAAACTTATCGCAACAACTTCAAGTGAATGGTTCCTTACTTTGACTCTTCTTTAAAAACTTAATTTTTTTTTTTTTTCTAAATCGTCATTCTGCAGACTTTATGGAGCCTCATTCTGACTGTGTGTATGATCAGACTGAATTGGTTGCGCGAATATGTAGCTGTGATGTTTGCAGAAAACTTATTTGATCTACTAAACTTAACTTAATGAGACGCGATATCAATAGTATCAGTTGTAATAGATAATTGCTATTCTCGATTTCAGAATCGAAGAGTGGGCTAAAAGAGTGGACTCGGATATTTCTAACATGAATCACATTCACACCATCGTTGAGGCGGTAAGTTTCAATATCTGTCCAATATCCGGCAGTCCTTTTTGTTCTTTTACTTTCATACTAAAAATAATTATTCTCTTGCCATTGTTTTTATCTTGTATATTGTTCCGTTCTCTTCCCCTGTGACTTCTTAAATTGTTACCAGAACTTCTTGAGCGTGATGATTTTTCGTTTGCATTCTCTTTATATTTTTACAAGATGTATGCCCTTTTTCAGCTCTTATTATGCCTATTGTCAATTTGCTTGATATTTATAGTAATGTAAATCTATGTTTTGCGAAACTTTGAAAACTCAGATATAAAGCCACAAAACAATGAGACCAATTATCTAAATCATGCACTTGATTGACGCTAAGCGCATTCTAGCTTATAAAAAGAATGCGGAACAGCCAATAAAAAAGTGTTACAACATTGTGGTTCATGCTGTTAGTGCCACATTGAAATTAATGTTAATTTTCCTAATTGTTGTAACATAGACTTAACAGTACAGTGCATGGCTATCGAACACACGTTGCCACAGAAAATGGCGTTGAGCACAATTATTCTGTTCAAAATCACGGCATGGCGTGCCTAAGCACTGAATAAAGAAGGCCGTTGCCTGAGCGCCGTTTTATTATGCGTTTTCCAGTCGGATTACAGCAAGCTGATCTCTGGCTCCTAGGTCCTCGTCAGCCGAGGGCTTCATACTCACACCAGGAATGTATGTACAGATCTTTAGGGCGGGTTATTATGCTACTTATGCTGTGAAACATCTTGTCAGCAAAATTCAAACAAATTACAAAAATTCGAATATCTCGGTTTCCTGACAACATTAGATGATAGATGCTCAAGTGAAATAAGTACAAGAATAGCTATGATCATGGATACCTTCTAAAAAATGAAACCAATAGTGGCAAACAAAAACATCAGTATGGAAACCAAAATAAGGGTAATGAAAACAATTGTGTTGGTACTATTATATGGTGGTGAGTGTTGGATAATTAACAAGGAAACAGAGAGAAAGCTAGAAGCATTACAGATGTGGTGATCAGAAGAATGATGAGACTACCATGGGTAGGAAAAGTCCAATGAATCGGTAGTGAAAGAAGTTAATATTGAGCAATCATTACTTAAAGCCATAAGGAGGCGGCTAGTACAGCTATAAGGATACATTTGCCGACACAAGGGTTTAGAACGCTTAGCGATCACTGGAAAAATTGAAGGCAAACACAGCGCAGATGGACAGAAAATAACTTTCAGCGAAAGTCATAACTCATGGGCAATAGGTATGGTAGTAACAACAACTTTATAAAATTCACTGAGAACAGGTTTGAGATGAGGAAAATGGTCATAATATCTATTCCAGAAAAGGCACCTTTAAAAAAAATGCTGTTGAAATCATGTGTTAAGCCATTCTGTTTCTCGAAACCCCGTGGTAATCTTAAGCTCAAACGTGTAGCGCCAATACACATTTTTGTGGGACGTCAATAAAATCAACAAAAATCTAGATATGTTACTATAGATCATCCCATTTTATGTGGGCCTATTTTAAAATCCCGAAGTTGTTTTACAGATTTACAAAACGACATTTTATAACCCTAGTTAAACCTTACTAAGCTGGCGAAACAAGTAAATATTATGCAGGTAGACATTTTAATGAACAATAATGTTTTGGAACTTTCTACGCCAAAAGTCACAGCTAAAGGAAAAAAAAAAACGGCCTTAAATGTTTGGTGCGCAACTTTTGCTTTCTTGAGAATATCTTTGGGGGAAAAATTTAAAAGATGGGTTTGGCTAGTACCTAATGAGGACACGGGATAATTATGTTAATCGTCTATTATTCGAGCTGCTTTTTAACAGTTGTAGGGTTGTTTTGGTGCAACATTTAGTGCGTTTGGTGCGGGTTTATTTTGTTGAATTAAAACTTATCCTCAACTCTCTGACAAAGAAACTATCTGGGCAATATAGAAACGGAGCATCAGTCTTCATGTACATCTAGAGTAATAATGATTTAGCAAGTCAGGAAATTTTGACGTTTAAGACCAGGAAAATTTAGTTACTACTCAGGAGAGTTTTTTTTTTTTTTTTTTAAATAACATTTGGATAAATTCTTCCAGTGTTGTTAGATTCACACTGGAAAAGCAAGCAGTTGAAAATTAATTCCATACATTATGGAAGTAACGTTTTTTTTTCTTTTCTTTTCTTTTTTATATGTTTATTTCTTTGACAGCCGACTAAGACAATGAGAAATTGCTAATAGCTCATTGGTTATGGATGTCAGTGGCGAAGCAGAAAGTGATCTCGCACTGGGATCTGCAATGACGTTTCTGTAGAGCCTTCAAACTGTTCCAACAAAGACTAAACATCCTGAGATCACCGAGTCACATACCAAATGTGTGTCAAAATAAATAAAGATTTAGGGGGTCTCAGACGGGAATGTAAAGTGATAAGAATACGATCCAATGTAAAGACTCACTTCTTTTTGGCCCATTGCGGAAGTGAAGCAAAGAGCTTGGTCTGCATAATTTAGCTTTGTTCGTGTCATTATATTGCCCAATCACCACTAGATGATATCAGTCTTTTTGGGCATTCCTCAAGCTGGGTGACGGTGATGGGCTCGAACCGGGGACAGATAGGTCTCAAGGCGCGCTCGCTAATCATTTTATCACCAAAACCAGGCACAGAATGGCAGGGGTAATGTGAAAAAAATATTATATATATATATTTATATATATATATATATATATTATATATATACACACACACATACATACACAGACACACACGAACACACACACATATACCCCCAACCAGCCTAGAGAGACTTCATAGGGTGCGGCAATGCTACAAACTCAGCAAGCCAGACCAGATTGCATCTCGCGTCTGGGTAGGGGTAAGGGGAATGATGAAGATCGATACGAAGAATCTGTGCGAATGTGTATCGGTGTAGCCATTCCATTAGAACCCACATTCGAACATTACGCTAGAGGCTAGATAGATTCCACTGTTTTCCCTGCTGCAGAAAAATCTGCTAACCTTAACGCTCATGCACGACTTCGATTCCCGATATCCTTTGCTTTATCCTGTAAACATCATTTGTACAATAATCATCCGTTCCCCCTGTAATTCTGTGTTCTAGCTCTGTAGAAGAGGTGGGACTGAAGTAAGTGAAAATGAAAAAAAGGTGAGGGGGGGAGGGGGTGAATAAAAAAGAAAAAGAGCAGAGCAGAGCGAGAGAGAGAAAGAGAGAAAGATGGAGAGAGGAGAAAGACAGACTGACAGACCAGACAATGATATAGACAGGGAGGGAATGAGAGAGTGAGAGAGAGAGAGAGACAAAGAGAAAGAGAGAGAATTAGGGATTGCACGTAGGAAAAACAAACTCCAAGACGGTTCGAGCAGAAAAACAACAGAAAAAAAATGATTTTTGCAAATCTTGTTTTGTCTGCAGCTGCGCAACGATCAATCGAACTAAAAAAAAAGTTTCGTTTTGAATGATTGCTAAATTTTGACAAAATAGCTGTAATGTTTTGTTAGCGAATTTTCTATAGTCAATGTTATGTCTTGTTTGCATACTGTTCTTCTTTCTCTTCTTTTTTTATCATGTCCTTATGTCATACTGATATCAGTATGTATTTATCTTCTATGAAATTTGATTTAAGAAACTAGAAAGGTGAAATTTTTCATAACATCGCAAGGCAAAATTGATGACCCTAATTTCCTTTTGTTGTTGGGGAATTTCAACATAACGTAATCGACCTCTGAAAAGGCATAACCTTGATCTTTAGCGGATGAAAACTTTGAAAACGTTTAGTGAGGTACTTGGATGGATTGATGAGTTAATCCTACAATACAAACGATAAAAATTGAAAATTTACAATTAGTTCTAAAACGACCAAAAGCTTTTCCAAACTGACTCCACCAGAAATGAAAAGGAGAAGGCTAAAGAAATTTTTATGAAAAAATAAAGAGGCCAACTTTTAAAATAATACGGCGTGAAAAAAAAAATAAAAACATAATTAAAGGAGCTACCGGCAATACCATTATTCTTTAATGTGAGATTTGTGCAAATTATTGATCATGTATACAATCAGATAAATTTAAAATGGAAAATTTCGGATTTGTAAATACCATTGAAACAATCAAATATGACGTAAATATTATTTTTATCTTTTTTATATTTTTTCAATTTAAATAAACAAAACGAATTCGTACATGTTTTTTTTTAAAAGCACGTATGTATTTTTTGATTGCCCATGCGCGCCTGATTTGATTTTTACTATGAGCTTGACTTTTAAAAAATGACTTCGTTAATTTACAGTCGCTAGAGAAAGTTTACAGTCGTCGATGCCTCATTGGCCTCTTTAAATTAAAGGCTTCGATAGGATTCTTGCCCGCAGCATTTCAAAGACTTTTAAATTACTAGTTTTTTTCTTCACTGAATGGAAAGACTTGATAGTCTGCTCTCTGACACAAGGTCTTTTTTGTTGTCAGTGCGGATTGGTAGCTTAACCGAGATTACTGCAGGATGGGGGAGCAGAACGAGGTAGATATTGGGGCAGCTCTAAGCCATAGACCTGGGAGGGCAGGTACTGATTTGCTGCTTGAAAACCGTATCGTGACGTTACCATTCAAGGTTAAACATAACTTTATCTCTACGAGCCTTGTAAGACATTTTTTAATATATGGCTAATTGTAGAAATTGGATGTAGTGTGCAACAATCCTATCGGTGGTAATCACGTCGGAGTTTTCTGGCAAAGTGGATGAAATTAAAGACTAGGATTCATGAAAGTGCTGCCTGTACACGCATGTAAGACCAACTATTAATTAAATGCGATTGAAAACACTATAATTAATTTCAGGCCTGCACGCATGTAGGCCGACACACGCAATCATGCTCACTAGAGAAAACTTTATATTTCTATATTTTAGACTGTCTTTAGCCATGAAGGGCTAGAATTTTAGGTGACATTTACTGACAATCATCCTTTACCTCTGTAAAGACAAATAGCTAGCTAGCTAGGGAGGGTGTAATAAAGGGAGATAGATAGATAAATAAATAGAGAGAGAGAGGAGAGAGAGAGAAGAGAGAGAGAGGAGAGAGAGAGAGAGAGAGAGAGAGAGAGAGAGAGAGACTGGAAACTCTTTTCTTTCATTCGAATATTTATTTTCGCCATAATGAAATTATTGAATGTAAAGGAGCACTCGCCGACAGATACTTCCTGCTTCTGCAACGGATTTAATTATCCAGACGATTTTTATTCGTCTAGGTCATGACGAACCTGAGCGGAACATGGAACATTGAACAGGTACTCCTTTATTTCTCCAAAGCTTTCAAAAACCAGGGCTCACATTATTTAAAGTGGATACCAGAATCTGAAATGAGAGCTATGCTTTATGTGGGCAAAAGCCACTTAGTGGCTAAGGGATAGCGACCATCATGCCCATCATGCCCTATGCCCGCTGTGAAACTTCGTCAAACTTTGGTCTGTGCTTATTTTACTTAGTAGTGAAGAACAGTTGTTGCCTAAAGTTCTATTTCTTCATCGCTAAAAAGTATTGATCTATCTATCTATATATCTATCTATACTTATCTATCTATCTGCATCCCTGTCTATATATATTGAATATATTTTATATGTGTGTGTCTGTGGTTCATATACTTTTTGTCTGTCCTTTTTTTCTAGTTCTTCAATGAGTCGGTTCCGGTATATACTTTTTCTGTCTTTCCAACTCTCATTTATCACCAGAGAATCTCTATTTCTCCTCCCCAAAGATCCATGACAAGCTCTTGACTTATTCCTGTGCAATAAAACCTGACTACTGGACCGGAGAGGGGTTCGGGAACCCCACTCCTGCAAAAGCTATGTACCTGTGGAGGTTGATTTATAATATACTATTTAAGGGCAAGGAGAGGCCATATTATTACTCTCAAATTGCACAAATTCGTCGGCTTCAGGTGGGGCAAAGCCCCTGACTCCCCCAACGGAGAAGTTGCCCCCTGTACCTGCATTGGAGGAAGCCCCCTGTACCTGCATTGGAGGAAGCCCTCGCTTCTGAAGTTCTTGATCCGGCCCTGGACTAAATTTTCTCATAAGCTCAACCGTACGCTTGAGATCTCTTCTAGTCTGCCCCTCATGGACGAGTTATCGATTCTTGCTTTGTCATTTGCTTAGAAGTGAGCAAAATATACAAATACTGCACCCCCAGAAACATATACGTTTAAGGATATTGAAGATGCTAAGGTGGCAGAAGGAAATGAAGCGATACAGAAAAAGAGTACAACCACCAACTGAAAACTCATTTACCCAAATCTGAACAACAAAGCGCATACATAAAAGGTTTCGCTGTAAAGATTTCGGCGGAAAAAAATATGATGTATTCTTTTTCTATGTTCATCAATTTTACCTATAAGATTTCTTTTTAAAGATCATAGTGGACTCTTGCCCTTAATGCACACAAATAAAAGCCTGAAAGCCTTAAATCACCTGGTAATGGACTGGCTATACCAAAAAAAAACTAAAAAAAAACAAAAACAAAAACAAAAAAACAGACAGATCTCTCTCTCTCTCTCTCTCTCTCTCTCTCTCTCTCTCTCTCTCTCTCTCTCTCTCTCTTTCAAGCTGAATGAAAATATTAATTCGGTTGGTAAACTTGCTTTACTGGCTATTCATTAAAAAGATTGACCCAAACAGAGAATATGAAAGACCAAATTAGGCTTCGCTCATTTTATCAATTTTTCCTACCAGTAAGGCATGCCCTTTTTATCGGCTAGGCTAATGCTATTGTGTACAGCAAAATGCAGAAGGCTCTATATAATGAATTAACTTTAAAAAATATTAAAACATGTAAACATTGTCCACTTGGCCGACTGATAATTTTATTATTCAAGCCAGCAAGCTGACCTTCCTATGCTCGAGCTCCGATATTTAGATTTAATTCTAAAGCTAGAAAACAAAAGCAAAACTAATTGAAGCAAGAGGAGCCCCATTTATCAATCACATTTTACGTAAAACTATTGAAGCCATGCGCTCCACATAAAACACCGTTCTGTTACAGAGAAAATTTAAAACTGTGGTTGAGGAAAGAATGAGAAAAAAATGTAGATTATGATTTTCAGATATAGACCAAAAAAAGATTGATGCATAAGCTTATAAAGGACAAAGACAAAGACAGGCAGTGATACAAGTTCTTTTGTTGATGTTTTATCACTATCATCATCAGCCTTTCTCACCCTCACATCGGAATATAGGCCACAAGAAGAGCTCGCTATCATCCTTTCCTGGGCCAAAGCCGTGACGTCTGCTCGGTTTGTTCCCATCTCTTATAGCTCTGTCTCCAAATCCTTTCTCATGCGCTTGTAGGTCTTTCTCTTTTCCCCTTTTCTCCTGTGTGTTCCATTACAATGCTTGGCAAGTTAATGTTCGTCACTGATTTTTTCATAGTATGCCCAGTCTATCTCTAGTGTCCTTTCTTGGTTTCAACCTCTTTGTTGTCTTATCCTTTTCCAAAACTCCTTGTTTTCAACTGCACCAGCGTAATGGATTTTTTTAGGATCCTCCTCAAGCAGCCGTTGATGAGTGCCTACAGCTTCTTAGTGGTTTCTCTGGTGAGTTTCATGTTTAAGATCCATAAAGTGGCTTTTGTCATTGGTGTTGAATAGGCGTATCTTGGAATTTGTTCCCAGAACTTTTTCATTTCCAGGTAGGCCTATTTCTGAGATGGGTACCGGTATAAGCTGCTCTTGCTTTGTCTATTCGGGTCTTGACACCAGTCTGCCTCAGTTTTCTCAATCTTGTCAATGGAACTGCTTAGATAGATTTTTTGATAAAACAAAACCTTACATCTTCCCTCTTTAATAACATTGAGATACAAGCAGTATAAACAATAGTATGTTTACAGGTAACCGGGAAAATAGAATTATGATTTGAAGATTTTTGATAATTATCGAAATTATCCCTTTGTGCTATTTACATTTTTATATAAAATAGCCATTTTCTTTCAGTCTTATTTTTGTTCTATAGACTTATCTTTTTCTGTTATTAAATGTTCCAATTTTTAAAGGATCATAATGATTGTATATTTTTTTTTCACCTCTACCTTTCATTCATCTTAATCCTCGGAAGACTTTATGGTACTTTTCTGCTCGTACTTTTGCTTTTAAAAATGCTATGGTTGATTTTACTGAGACGTGCAGATCTACTATGCATTTAGGCAGTCCTTCCTTTTTTAGAAATAATTGCCAGCCTACTCAAAATAAAATCAATATGCATTGATAGCATCCAATTTTGAAAACAATAATAATTTGGGACAAAAATATGTACTGAAAAATTAATAAGCACTTCCTCGCGTAATAGCCTTTTTTTTTCGTCGATTTGAAACATCAACTTTTTTTTTTCATTTAGGTGCCCTATCATTTTGCAACGTATAACATAAAGAAATGAAGAAGACGTTCACTTGTGGTCTTGGCTTCCTGTGTGGATAACCTTTCTTTCTAATATTTATACAACGTATAACAAAATAGCTGCTTTTTCATTTTTTCCGCACAAGTATCGCAAGAGGCAGCTTTTGTTGAACTCGCTTTTATATGAAACACCGTGCAATCACGTGATCAATCTTGACAGCTCTAACAATCTTCATAAAGGGCTTCATCATTACTCCTTCCCGCTCGCTCACATCATTATTTATTTCCGGGCTTTTAATGTAAAAAAAAAAAAAATGATTCTATTAATGTGACCTTGTCATCTGCCACTCCTGCTCATCTTGTAGGAAGCACAATTTTCCCTTTTAAAAAATTAAAAATGCTTCGTTAGAAATTACTCGGCACAAATATTTTCTGCGCATGTTTTCAAGTTTTGAAAGCTTAAGCTTTTCCCTCGCATTTAGACTTCGCAACATTATAATTATGTCATGAGGATGTGCATCTTTTAAGCCAATCAAAGTTACACTCATGATTTTTTGCGCACAACATAGGAGACTAAATACTATTACTTGTTTGTACTTACAAAATCCAAGTCTGTAGTGTTTTGATGAGCTATCTGCAGATCGTGGAGCTACAGCCTGAAAATATGTAGCTTATGTCGTGACAAATAATTGTTTACGGCAGCTTATAAGGCTTATTGATGGCAAAGACCCCAGATAAAGACAGACTATTATAAAATGTTTCTGCCATGTATAAAATCATGATTTCAAAATACATAAATTTTTCGAAGTCATGCCATGTCGTCACGGAGCCTTATATATAACATAATACTACAGAGGGAAAGTCTGTCTTGATTATTTATTTGACAAATGCCACTCGGTCTTCTTGGTTTTGTAGAGGGGAAAAAAGGTGGAGGATATGGAAATAAGAGAGGGGGTGGGGGAGGGGAAGAGGTGGGAAAAAGTGTGGAATGTGTGTGTTCACAGCATTGGCGTTATGTTTAAAAGAAAAAAAAGTACGATCGCAGCCAAAAAACTGGAGATAATAGATCTAGATCATTTTTCTGTAGGCAAAATAACACACACACACATACACACATTCACATATACATACATACATACATACATACATACATACATACATACATACATACATACAT
>BLXT01003865.1:958740-971771 GCA_019648995.1 Plakobranchus ocellatus | reverse complement strand
CCCCCCCCCCTCCCCCATGATGTTACTGCAGCTGTTAACCTCACATGTTTATATGCTTCAGTTTAATTTGTGTGAAACTTAATTTGTTTCCAAATGTTACCATTTTCAGGTACACTCAAGGCTCAAGCTCTCCTAAAGACATGATGATTTTGATCGATAAGTAAGTCTAAAACAGTAGTTGTAAATTAACCTCAAATGACTGTAGGAAATTTTTGCTTCAAAACATAGTAATTATTTGTGACATTTCACCCATTAGGATTGATCTCAAGATATTGAGTTTTGATCTTTTGAATGAATGATCAATGTTTAGAGAGAAAAGTAAAAATAACACATATGTGATATATTTGAAAAGTTTTAGAATTGTTGGAGTCTTAGCAGTAAGTCATTACAGTTCCTTTCAAGATGAGCGCTGTCAGAATCTTATTTGTCATGAATAAAGTATACTATTGAGAATTGGCAACTTGTACAGTGTAGAAATATGGATCCAAACATTAGAAAAGAGAAAAGATTAAAGGTAATCGGCATGTCTTGAAACCAGTCAAAATATATTATAATGATTGCAAGTTTCATTTTCAACATTTTAAACCACTGATACAGCAAGCAAATGCATTTCATTTTGTAAATGTAAAATCTGGGAAGAGATACAGTGATTCTGTGCCAAGATATAAGAGAGTGGACTTTTTTTTTTTAGATCAGTGAAAAGGAGGAAAAAACAAATTTAAATTCTTTTTCCTGAAAAGTGTTAATCTCAAGCATATCAATTTCCATACCTTATCATATCATGAACTATCACTCCTGAGTTCCGAAATATCCAAATATCAAAAAGACTAAACAGAGCGGTAATTAAAGATATTTTTATTTTAATATTTCATGTAAAATAACACTTGTTCTTTAGGAATTTTTAAGAGTGCTTTGACATTTAGAAAAAAAAAATGAAATGGCTTTCTCTGATTAAAACTTCTCATTTTCTTTATGTGTTTCGAGGCTTTAGTCTGCTTTTAAAAAATTCTAATAGAATTTTTTCTAAAAGAACGGATCATTTATGCACACTCAAACTTTATCATAGGAGTGGCAGTACACACGGACAGTCTCTACAGCTGATGCAGAATGCAGTGAAATCTATCCTGGATACTTTGGGTGAAAATGATTTTGTCAACATTGTACAGGTCAGTTGACAACTTCCTGCGTTATAGTTATGGGATTTTGTTCATATACGTTAAATTTTTCATCTAAGAATGAGGTTTTATATTTGCTGAGTCTGAAATCTTGTGCCATATCAATTGCTTAATTATACCTTGTGAATCGATTACTTATGTCATGTTAATTTTTTAGTTATGTCATGTATATCTTTTACTTATATGTTTTAAATTGTTTCATTGTGTCATTTCATTAGCCTGTCATTTAAATCACTCCATAGCTAATTTTTATTATGTCCTAACATTAAACATATGTACGATTATCATCTTGATTTTCTTTTGTTTATATTACATGGAACACTTTCCGAACTTTTAGAAGGTGATTTTTTTCTGTATTGATTATCGTTGCCACTTTGGTGACTATCTATCTATATTTATAGGATTCAATGCAAACGAAATGCAGTATGGCTTCTCTTAAGGTGTTTTTTGTAACACTGTATGATGACAAGAAAGTTTTTTTCTGTTTAAAGAAGAGCTCTTATCATTCATGTTTATTGATTGCTAGACTTAAAAATATATTGCTTGACTTAAAAATATATTGCTTTAATCGGATTTCTTTTCCTTAAATATCAACATTCTGCCTATAGTCCATAATAAGCAAACTGCAGCGTATATGTGTTTGAAAGTGTGAGAAGAGTCATTAATTCATATTTTTTTCCAAAATAATTTTTTGACAAGTTTTTCTTTTTATTTACAAATTTAAGCAGGTTCATTATGGTATAATATTGATTTTAAAGTATTATGCAAAATATTAATTTATGGTGTGATGTTGTATGTAAAAGTAGATGCATTTTTTCAATGAAAACTTTTGTTTTCAGTTTGCAGAGGAGGCCAGTTTTGTAAGCAGGTGCTTCAACCATACTCCATTTGTGCAAGCAAATTACAGGAACAAGAAGGTAAAGTCTTAGCAGTTTATTATCACTAGACTTTTTGATTTTTTTATAAACAACTAAATAATTGTATTTAATTGCATGTGCAAAATAGACTAAATAGATATTTCTTTATAAAGCTATCACAATGAATTGGGAATTGAGAAAATTTCATTGCAATAAAATAATATGTCTTTTGTGAAAATGCCTGATTGAAACTTTTTGTCGACCAACAAACATTTTGGCACAACTGCCATTTTTTCAATTTTTATGTATCAGAAATTTAACAATGAATTTTTCAATTACTTATTGCTGCATTAAAATCATAACTATGATTTGTCAAATTACATATCAGAAACGGAGAAAAGAGCAAAAACTAGATACAATGCAGTTGTGCTTGCTGTATAGCCAACACTAGTTCATGGACAAGATAGATTTTAAAATTGATACTTAAAACTAAAACATTCCCTGACATGTATAGTTGGGATTTGCTTCTAAGGGTAAGCTGTGCTAGTGTTCTGTGCATGGCAGATGACAGATGGTCTTCAGGATACAACATTTTCCACCAGCATTTTACTGAATTTTTCCTTTGTGCTTAAATATCTTTCTTGATTTTCCACTCTAAACCCATTTGAAGACCTTTAATAACATAAGCTTAAAAGTCAAATTAGGTGAATGGTGAGAATGAAGAAACATTTTTCTATAGAAAAAGTTTCATAAAAAATTAATAATAGAAAAAAAAAACTCGCTCCAACTTATACCCCCATCCATAATGTGTGAACCTCATTGAGTTATTGTTGTTTATTGATCATATTTCCTACTGTAACCTCTCTTGTTTTTTTTCAGCAATTGGAGAGAGATGTGGACAGGCTCGAGGCTTCGGGTCAAGCTGACTTCAGCAGTGCACTTAAGTTTGCCTTTGAAAAATTCCAAGAGGTCAGTGAATGAAATATGACTTCCATTGGTATAGGTAAAGGTGTAAAGATATAGATTTTTTTCCCTCTTTATCTATGAAAGGAAGTTATAGTTTAGGAACTAGTAGGTATGGTGGCTGTCTCATTACCAAGATCTTGTTGTCAATATGTTCTGATAGCTCTGAGGGGCTGACTAAAGACATATAATAGTGCCTTTGAGTATAGCTCAGAGGGATGAAGATATGAAAACAACAAGGACAGAATTTAGATTTATTTCTCAATGTATTTTATCCGCGAGTTTTGTATTTTTAAGCAACATTTTAACCATTATGAGTATGAGATTTGCACCAACAAATGACATTGTTCACTTTCAACCATTATTCTTTAAGTATAAAGCATTTATATTGGTACTGGGTATGTCATAGAAAATTGACACAAGCTCAAACATTGTAAAATCAATGATACATTTCTTTCTTTTTTGTCAGTTCTCTGCCAATGATACTGGTGAAGAAAAAAAAAATATCGGAGCAAACTGTAACAAGGTGATCATGTTGTTAACAGATGGTGGAACTGACAATGCTGAGCACATATTCAAGATGTACAACTGGCCAAACAAAACTGTGAGTGCTTTGATGCTTTGATATTGTTTACAAAAGAAAAGAAAATTGAAAAACATAGCTAAGAATCAGTTGCTGTGGGAGAGAAAAAAATTTAGCTCACTAAGAAACTGTTTGTTTTAATCTCACTATACTCACTGGTATTAATTTATTTCAAAAGGGAAATTATGAGAGGTTGCAATTTAATTCATGTAACGTTAAGAGGCCATAAGAAGTGACCACCCCCGGTGTTACCTCAGGTTTCTGTTTACAAATATGTGGGTGTAGCAGAGAAGCATGTGCAAATTTAAAATGCAGGGTAGAGACAAATGATAAGTGAAACCATACATATTAGGAAATCTGAGACTCGGGGTCATGTAATAAGAGACATTGTTTTCAAATTGAATTAATTTTATCTTTGTTTTGCATTCTTTTAAACCTTATAAAAACACATTTTCCTGGCAGTGAAAAATAAAAGATATGATAAGAGATAGATGTAATACTCTCAATAAATACACAAGAGTTGGAGTTCTTTGCTGACTGTATTTTGTGGGTTTGTACTAAAAGATGAAATAGGGCTAGGCCTACTCTAGTAATAATCAAAATGGCTGTAAAAGTATCTAAATATTATATTACTGCAAGGCAAAGATGTACACACGTGTACACACACAGCTTGGTCAAGGACATCTTGCAAGCAATTAAGGCACTAATATGTGATCCACCATTACATGTTCCTTCTTTCTCACTGTAAATTTATAACGAGGCCTAGGCCTAATTTTATAATGGGGAAGAAATGTTAACACTCTCACATACAACTTCATACTAGAGCATCAGTTTTAAATCTATTACATAGCCCAGGAACTACATAAAATCCTCAAATAAGCTGCAAGTTTATTGGTTGATATTAATGGATATATCCAATACAATAATTTTAACAAAACGACTTGGAAAGGATGGAATATTCCACAGAAAGGATACCTAGACTCGTGTCTTACTAAGCAGGGAAAAATGCATATGCCTACACTGCAAAATTCACACGCTCATGCCATTTGCTTTATGGGCCGGGGCAGTGCTACCTGAGTTAATTTAAATATTTACGATCATCATTTTCAGGTGCGAGTGTTCACCTATGCAGTAGGACCAACTCCAAACCCTGTTCACGCCATTAGGTGGATGGCTTGTGCTAACAGAGGTAAGTTATTTTGCATGGAGTGGGCTTGGTTAGTTTTATACATAATGTTCATGCAAAGTCAGAATTTAGTTTCAGAAAAATTATTGTAGAGTAGTGAATTGGGCATATCAAGAATCAATCAATTGGTTTATGGTTTGTATAAGTCATCTAATTCTTTTTGTATTTATCCTTAAACACAGTATTTGTAATGTTTAAAAACCTGTGACCTAGCTGATTAATACTGAGGAATTAATCAGTTCCTTCTCAGGCAAAAAAAAAAGCAAATAAAATGTTTCATACTAACAAAAAGTCCTAATAGCACTGTATGAAAAAAATAAGATGCCAATATAAAAATGTAGTACTGAAATGAGATGCTGATTGAGTTATTCTTTTATATATTAATTATAGAATTAGTGATGGCTCACTTAAACCAAAATATTTTTTTTTAAGAGTGTACATTGAAACATTTGCAAAAGCCCATCAAAATCTAATTCCGGTCAAATTTCACCAATTTTCTATAGAGAGAAAAGGAATCTATTTTAATTTCTGAAAATGAACACACAATGCTGCCTAGAATTAGAGCTATTTGTACCACCCTAGATCTTCAGCTGGTCTGCCTTTTCTATATGTTTTGCTAGGTTCTGTAAATAAATGCATTCGGGTTCAATCGTTTATGGTTGTTAAAAATTCCTCCCTTCCACCCCTTTTTTTTTTTTTACAAAGTATGCCTCCATTATGTACTGCACATTTTTATACATCCTCTGTGCAATTTTCATGTTTCTGACTTGTTTGTTTTTGAGGTGACTGTGTTTGTTTATTTTTTGGTGTAGCTCAATTATTAATAGATGAAGACAAAATTTAAGAAATTCTTATACTTTTACTTGTTCATCTTTTCATAACAATTACAATACAAAGGAGAAATTTATGGTTCGTGCACCTAGGTAATTTGAGGGTCAAAGGCTGTATTTTGAATTAGTAAACTTTATTAATCATGTAGAGCAAATTTATATTCCTGACTTGCCCAGATCAAATGAATTGGCAATATTTTTCACAGATATAAAAGCCAAATATTTGAACAGGACTAAAAATATCTGCAAAATGTCTTTGGGTTACTGAAAATGATAAATTTTGAAATGCACAAGAAAAATTTTGTCAATATCTCCAACTGTGTCTATTTTACCTTTATCTCTGTTGGGCAATTGATGATAAATTAGTTTGTGGGTCAGATTTGTTATTTCAAATTTAGATGTTATACAATCTTTGAATGGAGAGATGAGCATTTAGGCCCTACTCATTTGATATTTCAGGCTACTTTTCTCCAATCCCTGCCATGGGTGCAATACGTGCAAGAGTTCAGGTAAGTTGTTTTGTGATCTCAGTGTCTATACTGAAATTCCTTCACATCAAACAAAGCAGATCGCTGAATAAAAAATAATGAGTCTCTCAAGAGTTTTTTAAAAATCAGATTGTTGCTTAATTTCTTAAAGTTAGAAAGAACTTGCAGTGTGTTGAGCAGGCTTTTCGTGGTGGTTTCTTTTTTCGACAAAAAAGTTAAGTTTTAATTTTGTTTTTTCATCAAGAATTATCAAATAGACTTTTTGCTTTTCTTCGTTGAGAACTTGCAGTCTTTTAAATAAGACTTTTAAATTTTGTTTCTACTTTTTATGATTATGGAGAAGGTGTATTGCTCGACAATAGCAAAGGGTCTTCAAACAAACATGAAGTATTCAAAGTTTCAGAGAAAGGCCATTGGAGCTCATAGGGGATGTTTCAGTAGTTTGTTCTAGTCAGATAATGTGAAGTGCTATTGGCATTACAATCCTGATAATGTATTTGTGCACGGTAAATGAAAAAAGTATAACTTTATTTATGGATCATTGAAATGTATATTTAATAGTAGCGTGAAACAAATATCGTCAATAATTTATTATTTCAAGAAGTATACTTTATTGCACTTTGTAATGTAATACTCATTTCATTTGTAACTCTCTCTATTTCCATCTTGATGACCTTGCTAACAATGGACAGAATTATGAAGTTGTTTTGTCTCGAGACATAGCTCTGGCACGTTCCCGCCAGGCTCGATGGACAAGTTGTAAATTTAATACTTTTCGTGAATGGGATCAGCAGCTGGTACATAGTTACTCCTATGGTTTCTTTACTTGTCTCAAACTACTCACTCCCCCCCCCCGCTCTCTCTCTTTCTTTCTCTTCTGTCCTTACCTCTTTCTCTATGGCCAAAATGGGTTGCTTAGCAGTGGATTACTTTTAGTTTATTCACAAACAAAGGCAGATGAAAATGAAAAAGGTTTGACACAAAAACCCAACCCTGATTATGTGTAAGCTGAAAAACTCCTCTAGCTATGCAGTAATTGTAATCGTAACATTGTAACGTGAAAAAAAAAAATAGTATGAAAATCTAATTTTTTTTTTTTTAATCTGCCTTTGTAGATTTGAACTTTTTTGTTGCTTGGGCTAGGGACATCACTGCCATCCATTTTATGCCTTTGTTGGAATTCCCAGGATAAACAATATAAAATTTAATGATTTTGTCTTGCTTTTTAGCTTCATGATTATTAAAACTCTCTCCTTCTCTTTTATCAAACCTGCTTTGTTCTTTATAATTTGTTTTTTGGAAGATTGGGGCTTGGAAAATGGGCAGTGTCTGTGCAAATACAGGTTTTTATTTTAAAGAAAAAGGTCTGTAGATTGGTTACTTTATGTTTTCAAAGCCTTCGGTATCCTTCATTATGTGAGAAGAAACTTTCCTTGCCCACTGCTAAGAGTTTCATGACTTCTGATAAATTTTTAAAGAATTGAAAGTTACAATTTTTCATAGTGAAACAAATTGAAATATAGCAACTCTTACCTGAGCAATAACGTCCTCAAAAAATCAGCACAAGGATTGTGCCTTGAACTATTTGAGGTAGATTCAGGGATTGCACAATAGTTTATTATTTACAAGTAGGCTTTTGCAGAAACAAATCAACATGATTTGTATTTTCCACAAGGTAAATTTGTTTTATACTTTTTCTGTTATGTCTTGTTTCACATTTGTCCTAGTGTGGGCTGGTTTTTTTTTCTTGCCTGGGTAAACAAAATGAGCAATTGTGAATGTTTTTACTACTCATGCTAATTAACAGAAGTACACAACAAATTTGGTAGAATTGATGGGACTTGGACGTGGCCGGCATGTATCATGTGAAGTAACTTATGATCCAAGGGTATGTTTGACAATGGAGTTTAAAGTGGCCCATGAAGCAAGCATTGTGAAACTGCTGCCCCAAATAATCTATTCTGGTTTCTCTGAGCCTTGGCTTAATACTTACAAAGTTTCTTTCTTAACAATCTATCTCTTTTCCAGACTGAATTTCTCATTCTTATTTCACTTTTTTGTCTTTTGAATACCCTTTCTTCATTTTTCCAAATTTCTAGTAAAAACATTCTTTCAAAAAAGAAATGTAAGTGTAGGACTTGAAAAAATGTGATTGAGTTGTAAGCTGCGGATCAGTAATGTGTTAATCTGACCTGAGCAAAGCTCCAGATTTTTTTATGAACTAAACTGTCTAGCTTGGGACCAAAGTTCAACTTAGTGAGATAGTAGATTTACTATTCTAAAAGGTGTTTAATCTAAACTGGTGTAGCTAAGAAACCAATATTCACTGTAATGCAAGAGCAAATTTTTTATTCTGATAGGTGGGATAGCTGTATATCAAATTTCTATTCTATTTTCAATATGTTGTAAAAAATTCTTTTTTTATCCTCTCTGATCACAACTTTTTTTTTTTAAAATAATAAGCACTGTGCAGATCTGGTCTTGCAATCACTTTGCACAGGACATCAAATTTCTTTTTTCTAAGTTATTCAAATGCAATCTAATGTCACCATTTTCAGATTTTTTTTATCAGACTCACCAGTTATCTTTCTCTTATGACCTGCTGGAAAATACTCACAATTTCTACTAACAGCATCAACTGTACTGTTTCCTTTAGTTTGAACTCCAGACAGTATTGTATTTTGAAACTATTCAAAAAGCCATTCTTCAAAGTTTAGAAATTTAACAAATAACTCTAACCACAAATTTTGAGATGTATAAATGAGGACATTTTTTTTTTCCTGAGTGTACTACATACTTCATTAAAATTGCTGTCGCAGTCAACATTCCCATATCCTTGTGGTGTCATAGAAGCACATGGTTTTAGTTTTTGCAATAAAGATATAAAATTAATATTGTAGTGGATCTTGAATTTTCCATAGATGGAAAGTATCACAAATCTTCGAGAACGGAGCAAGCTGAAATATCACAAATCTTGGAGAAAGGTGCAAGATGTGAATTGGATGAAAAATTTCTAAAGCCTTAATGATTTATAAAGTTTTCACACTACAAAGTACTATTTTTGCTCTGCATTCACCTTGATTCTGCCTAATATTTTTATTCTCAGATAAAGCAGAAGCTGCCAATGCATTCTTTTACAAAAAGAATTTTTATGTCTCTTCTTAAGTGTTGTGTTTGCCCCCAAGAAAAAAATAAGGAAGAAAAAATATGTGAATTAATATTGGCTTTAGATTTTTAGCTAGATTGGCTAGGAATACCAACATTGAAATAGTATTTGATAAGCAAGGCCAAAATCGAAAAAAACTGTGCAGAATGAAATGAACCTTTGATAATCTTTGAGTCACTCTTGAAGTAAGGGAAAAAGAAAACTATTGTAATGTCTCACTTTAAGCTTCATCACTGTGATTAGAAGAATAAAAGCAGCTAGTGTATCGGATACAATTAGATAACTAACTATAAGATGAACTTTTTAGTAGGCCTAGCTCAATAAAGCTATTTGCTTAAAAAAGTAAAATGGGTTCCATTTTGGTCCAAGCATTGGGAAACCAGGAGTAAGGTCCTGATTGTTCTTGGCATATGGCATGATGAGGTAATTTGCCATTGGTTTCCTTGCCACCTTTATTTTTTCGGGGTCTTAGAAGACTTAGCTACCCTTTTAGTGCTGGATGAACAGAAAAGTGCAATGAAAATCAACATTGATGCGCTAGAAGGTTTTAACATAGGCAAGAAGGAATCTTTCAGTTCACCAGCTATTTATAATCAGTTCTTTCCTTTCATGTCCTCCATCTAGATTGGGTTTTAAGATGAGAAATACAAGCATTCAAATATTTTTTATCAATTACTTTCAGATGCATTCATAAAGTTTAACTTTTTTGTTCTAAAACTGTGTGCCATGAAAAGGATTAATTTAGTTACCAAAACTATTCATCTTAATTTCTGCATTACAGAGTCATCTTGCATTTTTAACCTTCTAAGTGTGATAAGCCACGATCATGTCTTGGTTCTCCCTTATTTTAGCCTACTGAAATACTATTCTGGTAACATCTTAATGGGTTTCTTGTGGCAAGAACCTGATCTTCTTCTTCTCTGGTTATCTCTAAAAGTCTTAATCGGAGAGTGAAATTTTTAGCAATGTGCTCAGAGGGTTGAGCATTGAAAGTAAAAGTATCAACTTGCACCCTTTTCTTTCCTGACCCCAATACATTAAACCATACTTTTGAATCTGCATTAAATTTTTATACTCTTCTCACCTGATATTTATCGCCCGGTTCAAGAATGGGCACTAGAAAGTTTTATCACATTTTGGTCCCTCTATTATGCTGTTTATTCATGATGTCTCAGGCTTTTCATAATCAGCTTATATCTCAAATCTCCCTCGGTTGACACATACTTACCCAATCGCATCTGTCCTCTTTAAAGGAATACATCCCAGTGCTCAGCAGGCCACAGGTTATCAAGAACAAGAAAACCCCTGAATGGGGGAACATATATGAGGATTATTTGGTACTCTCACTGTCTTTGATGTATTTTACTGTTCCAGCCATAGATTATTTTATAGCTTAGCATCTCTTCATTACGATGATGTATTGTTTGATATCTGTCTGATACAATGTCGGCCCCAACATAGACGTTGTGCATCTATATTGTGTATGCATTTAAAAGTAGAAATTTCATAGAGCAGAACATTTTTATTGTAAATCATATAAGAAAAGTGGAGTGTACTTTACAGAGAAGTTCTATTTTCCAGTTTGTTAAAAGGAGGTCAAATATATGTCCTAATGTAGTAACGTTAATAGAATTTGTCAAGTTGCCTTAAGTAGCTTGTTCTATGTAGCTCAAATGAATTCAAAGAGTTTCTTTTAGAAAATCTATGAGGGAAAATACTTTTCAGATATATAGGAATGGCATTAATAGGGTTTTTAATTTCAACAGACTTTAAAAACACAGAGCATGCAAATTTTTTTTTTCACCATCTGGCCACAGATTATAAGACTTTGATGTTTTCAATTTTAATTTTTAAAAATATAATTGTTAAAAAGAAAAAATTGATTTTAAAAACAATGAAATCTTAATTTGGGAGGTTTCCCCCCGGCTATTTGAATAGAAATTGCAGCGGTTTATTAAATGCAGTAGCAGAAATTAATCTATAAGCTAGGAGCTGTCTCACTCTGTAGAATTTTTCCTAGATTTGTTTGACTTTGAATAACATGCCATAGATCTAGATTAATATATCAAAATCTTGCTTCTGAAATTTACTTTTTGGTTTTCTTTGTATGATTCTTTTTGCCTCTGAATGTTGTAATGTTAAAAAATGTATATTTATGAATTTCAATTCCGAAAGCTTTGTTAAATCTTAGACAATACCCATATATTAATTTGATACATTATGCCTATAAATGATATCTTTTCCTTAGTGAAGAAAATTCGATTTTCAGATTTAAAAAGTTAATTTCAAACAGAATCAATTTTCCCCATTTATATTATTATTTATATACTGGTAGTCTGTCATAAATATTTGAAAAAGGCACATGGTCCAAGACATGTCTCTGTGATCCAATTTATGACAATATCGACACTTATCTCACAAGCACCTACTATCCTTCTTGAAAAACAGATGTTATTCAGGGAAGTTTCATTATTCGGAATGGTATAAAAACACATAGGGGTTTAATGCAATTTTAATTTCCTGAATTCTCAGAATTTATGAGCTGTAGTTCTGTCTTTCTGTGAACATCAAACATTACATTTGTAGGTTTTATTCCCTTGATAAAATATTTGCGTTCATGAATCAATGAAAGCCATAGATGATTTTTATCAATATTTACTCTCAATTTTTGTGATTACAGATGGCGCAATTTTTTCTCAAATTTATCTTTACTCTCCTTTACGAAAAAAAATGTGAAAATTTCTTCAAAAGTAATTTCTTCTTTTTTACATGCAAAGAGAACAAAAAAATGATACAAATGTATAATACTGCTGTACTCTGTCCTTATGAAATGCATTTGTGATACAATCAAAGCTAACAAACAACTTCATTTATACAGAGAATTTCATTCATTTGCATTACTATTTGTCTTCATTGAGTAAAATATTGAGTCCAAGAATACAAATCATTATTTATTGATTTCATTGCTATTGTTTGCACTGGTCGTCTTAATCCTGTTCTATCTTTCTATTGCATTTGAGTGTTTATGCTAACTGTTCTCATTTTGTTTAGATGTTTATGTTTGTATGACATTATCTAAATTATCTTTTTTGTTAAAAGAGCAATGAGTTACTTATGAAATAAGCGATCACAATCCCTTTTCCATTTTTGTTTTGTTTTGATCAGCTGCTTAATGATGTTGCCAACAAAGGAATACGTAGCAAAGGAATTAGTAGGATGTTTCTGATAAAAAAAAAAAGGAAAATAAAGCCATCTTAGTAGCAAGTGGTGACTCTTTAAGTGGTAGATTTTAGCTTAGAGTGTTTAAATCATCTTGAAGCAATCGAGATCTAAATCTGTTTTTGCCATATAGATATAAAAAAGGCTTGGTTTGCTATGAAAAGTTTTAATTCAAGCATTTCCAAGTGTGTGAAATGCGTTCTTTATTCGCATAAAGTGTTTGCTCAACATCAGGTATATAAGATCATAGTTTCTAACTGCAAAAAAAAAAAAAAAAATGTTAAAAAAAGAAAATGCAGAACAAAACCCCAGCTGACTCAGCTACTTACCAGCATTGCCATAAATTCTGAGAATTTAATCTGAAAAAAAAAACATACATTGTTTATGCAGTGTGGCACAAGGATATATAAGGCTTTTTGAAAGGTATACCCAGATTCCATGTATATCTTTGAATTTACAATATCTTGATTCATATATCCTCACGGTTTTAGTTGCTTCAAGGAGAGAGAGAGAGAGAGAGAGAGAGAGAGAGAGAGAGAGAGAGAGAGAGAGAGAGAGAGAGAG
>BLXT01003865.1:902700-913057 GCA_019648995.1 Plakobranchus ocellatus | reverse complement strand
CCCCCCCCCCCCCCCTTTTTTTCTTTTTTTTTTCTTTGTTTTGGTAAGTTATATTTTCGAAAACTTTAGAGGAATGGCATATAATACAGATCAAGTGATAGAAATACACACAATTTACGTAAGAGTAATTTCTTTTCAAATCTTGCTGTTGATAATATGTAATTTGCGATTTTTATTTCATAGAAGGGGGGGGGGGTTGGGTGGAAAATAGGCGATTAGAGTTAATGATTCTAGACCCTTGGGTGATTGTGTACAGTAGGGTCCTTTTCAGTAGTTATCAAAACTTTTTTTTGTGTTGCACAGTGATATAACCTTGGACGACACTCTGGTAGGAGAACTAAACCGGTGATGTAATCAATACCAGAACCTACCGATGAATGTTATAACTTTATTGCTATATATTAAAATGCAAAACTAACAATGATTCTTTTAAGTGCTCATGGTTTGTATGTGCGCGCCAGCTTAACAAAAATAACAAGTGCTGTCTTCAGAAAAGAGAGAGAGAGAGAGAGAGAGAGAGAGAGAGAGAGAGAGAGAGAGAGAGAGAGAGATGCCCCATTGCAGTATTCCTCTATTGTTACTTATAAAATACTTTTCTAAAAACCCTTCTTTCATCAAATCTTTCAAAGCATGTATTATTGCAGGTAACTTGTCGTTTTCTTCTTCCCTTTATTTATCTTGCCCTACGGGAATTTTTTTTCTTCAAATTTGTGAGGCTATGCATCAGTTCTTTCTATACAGTCATGCTATTCTTTCTATAATTTATGTATGTCCCTCTCATATTACTTTCCTTTCAACTGTTGTATTTTGTTACCTTAGCGTAGGCCCACACTGGAGGCGACGCCACTTGTCATGGCTAAAATGAAGGACTGATGTCGCAGTTATTGTGCGCTACCCACCGACAAGTTAGCCTGATAATTTGCGTAACAAGACTGGCCTCGTGATTCGCGCGGCAACGGTCAGTAGAATTATGCGAGGGCACGAAATGGCACCCCTCCCTTTCCCTTATCCGACAGAGTCACTGACGTAAGACCAGGCTGTAAAACACAAAGAATAGCTCCGACGCTCCGACAAGTTGCCGGCTTGGTGTGCGCTCGCACCAAAGGAAAGAGAGTATTTGAAGAACATGTATTGTTGGACACATGAACTGCTGCCTCCAGTGTGGGCCTACGCTTATGCTAATAATAAATGTTGCGTGGAGAGTTATTTTAATAAGATTTTGTGGTGTTGAAAGCTACTAATGAAATTGATAATGGTGAAGTAAAATATTTACTATCCTTAGCTTAAAATTCATTTCATTAATATGGTCCGCACGTTTTGGCAATGTCTGATCACATCGAATCACAAAACACTATTGAAATATTACTGTTTTATCTATCATGATATAAAACAAAAATATCTCTTTAGCCAAATTATGTGGATGGATAACTTAGGATTCTTGATGCCGTGGTAAAATAAATAAATAAATAAATAACATTAGAACTTATACAGCGCATATCCACTCTGAAAAGTGCACTTTTGCTTTTTTGCACAGGTCCTAGTGGCCATCAACCCATTTCTTGGCACTAAGCCTCGAAGAAATTATTACCTTTTTCTGCCTGAAGGACCTGCTCAGAGTGCCAGCGATAGAGCTCATCTTTTCGAAAATAGTTTTGTAAAAAAATTGGAGCCTTTTGTGATTCACCCTAAGAAATCGTAAGCTAGATTGTAAAGACGCTTTAGTACGCATGAACATGTTTTTTGTTGTTTCATTAGATGTTTGTGTAACATCATTATAAAAGAATAGAACTAGTGAGTCTTGATGAGCAATTTTAGATCTAGCGTAAAACCTTTGAAATCTGAAGAGACATTTTAGAAAGCCTTAGAGTTGATCAGGATGATATTAATAGATTAGCATGTGCAATTAAAATTCTTAAAAACCACATCTATCGCTTTTAACTTTCTGTCTGATCTGAATTTTAATTAAATATAACTATTACATCCTAATTCCCTTGTCTGAGAATGGCTTGAATTGACAAGTATCGCTATTGAAGTGCGTAAACAATTCGGTAAAATAAGAGAATACGCTTCATATTAAAAACAAAACAAAAGAATACGTAATAAAGAATAAAAAATTAGCCAACGGCGGTAGAAATAAACGTTGAAAAATGAGACTTACTTGTGTCACAAAAATCTGTGCCACCGAATCAATTCCTGTGTTTAAGAAATTATACACGGAGTATATTGCTGTGGCGTAGAGAAACTGGTATCCAAATTTATGTAATACAAAGAAATACACACTTCTTTTCTTGATTTCCCGGCCTTTCTCCTCTCTTAGACCAAAATATCGAAGAGCAAATTCTAAGGGCCTTTACTCTAAATTACTTTTGTACTTTCGTTTTCTCAATCGTAAACATCTTGGCACCAAGTCCAGTTGATTTCATTGATACTGTTTTGATTTAGATTTCAGTAAACTATACATGATTATTAATGTATAAATTACGACCGACTACTTTTTTTAAAGATCTAAAGCAGAGGAAATATCTCGATTTTCCACTGTGTATGATTTATCTATCTTAAAAAAATAGACCCTAGGTCTAAATGAAGTTGTAAAGTGAACATGAAGTGTTCATACCGAACTCTATTAAATGCTTTTCAGCGATGCTTGGGCCATGCTCTGATTCTTGACAGACGCTTGGAACATAAAACAACTTTATTGTATGGAAGTAAAAAAAAGCTCTCTTCAAACTGTTTTGAAAACAAGGCCCAAAGCAGAACCAGATCTGGAACTTCATCAAAATCTGCCACTTCCAAGGTGTCTTCCATTTCCAATCGCCCGGAAAACTATTTTGACCTTGACCATAAGGGGTCTACTTCTGCCCAATTTATAGAGGCTGCATATAAAAGTATTGTTCATTCAGATGGTGAGAATCTTTAATTAGGCTTTTTTGTGCCCAATATTTGGGCTGTGGTTGAAATGAATCTAAAACTATTGCCATTTATAATTACCACATCTATATCTAAATTAATATACTAATATCTAGATCCATAAAAATCAAACATAAAATTATAAATATGTTAATCATAAGCAATAAAATGAAATCAGTCCAACTTGAGTGTAAAATATTGCTTATTGCAGGGATCTTCCTTAAAACAATTGACCTTCTGGTATGCAAGAGTTTCAGTATCTTTTTTCCTCAATAACGATGATATCTTTTGTCCTCAATAACAGTGATAATTTCATAGCTTTTTAAGGGCAATATTAATAAAACCTTGCATGTTTCAAATCATCTAACTTGGGTTTTTAAAATTATTAAGGGCAGAAACTAGAAAGTGTTATAAATGGCAGCGATTAGAATATAAGATTATTATTTTGAATTACACATATGGATGTGTCCATTTTCTCCTTTAGTTTAAAAAATGTTTATAAGGCCATAAATAAGAAGAATATATGTTTTTTCTAAATGTCTGGATCAGTTTCAAGTTTCTATGAAATATGCTGTTGGTCTGGAGATCATAGTTTTGGAGTGAAATAAACACCTGGGCCCTTTTTCAGAAATTGGTTCTTAAATTTTGAAGATTTGTTCAGCAATGTTTAATATTATAATAAATAGACATAAAAACGTTTGGTATCCATATAATTCAAAATCATTATCAATTTAATTGTTTACTTTATGGAATAAGCCTTTATGGCAAAAAGTTTCGATGTCTTTCTTTTACCAACATTTTTAATGTGATTTAGAAATGTTGCAATTTCTTTACGTTGTATGTAAGTGAATTTTGAAAAAAAAAATTTTTTTTCATTTCCAGATGATATTATTGCACTAAACAAACCTGTAGGAGTATCTGTGCATGGTAGGTTGTTTGATGGTGAAGTCAAAGAAAAAAATGAATTGAATATTTTTAAGCATCCATTTTCACAAAACCTTAATTGCAACAAATTTTACACTAATGTTTCTGATAAAGAGGGTCTAAAAAAAATTCAGTTCTCATGTAGTTTTATCAAACACGTAGGCCCCAATGAATATTGTCTGCAGCAGAAAACCTTTAAACTTAAATCTAAATTTACAAAAAGGCCTATAATAAAATCAACACCAAATAATTGCAAAGTTTGCAAGTATGTATAACTTAAGTGGAATTCTGATAAAAAAAAAATTGAATTTAAGCAAGGTTGACTTATTCCATTTTCAGTGGTCAACACCCAAGAAAGATGTAGACTTAGTGCTTGATAACTTCAATTATTATATGAGGGTAATGTATCCTTACACATAGAATGAAAAATAATGGTGTAGATACTGCTTGTTGATAACTTCAACATAGGTTGTGTATCCTTGACTTCAAAAAATGAAAACAAAAATGTCATAGTACTTGATATCTTCAACAAGGCTAGTGTATTCTTGTAGATTGAATGAAAAGCAATGATATAGATCTAGTGCTTTATAACTTCAACAAGCCTAGTATGTTTAGTTTAAGGGCAAAATAAGGGATCTTTGTTGGCCTTAAGTTATTATTATTATTATTATTTTTTAATAAATTGGATTGATAATCAGCGTATTACTGAATTGATTGAGTGATTCAAGAGTATGTAGAACTACTATTATTTGTTGTAGGATAGACAGTTTTAAAAAAGTGAAAAGAGTTAGTATTAAAACTGAGAAACTAATGTAACTTCTGGCAGGATCCAGATCTCCATCACAAGCTGGAAGCTCTGCTGTGATTGATTCCCTTTCAGAATTAAGCAGGAGATTACAGACCCCTGACTTGGAAATAGGATTGTCATTGAAAAGGTTGTAGTCAGACTTTAAAATGTTTGTTTTGACATGAATTAATATCAGCACAATAAAAGTTAATTTTCTTCTTTGAATCAGTTTTTCTTTGATTTGTTAAAAAAACCCAAATATTTACTTACAGTAGACTAAAAGTTAATTTGCTTCTTTGAATCAGTTTTACTTTGATTGGCTAAAAAACAAACAAACGAAAAAAAAAACAATGAAAAAAACAAGAAAGAACCTCATAAATTTGTCAACTTTTGTCTTCTCCCTCTGTTAGATCCTCACCTTTCTTCATCCCCCTTCAGCCCCCCTTATTTCCTTCTTTTTTCTGCTTTTTTTGAAAAAGGTAAAAAGCCCAATATGGTGGCATAAAATAATTATATCTCTGTCTAGGTTTACAGTTGCAGCATTAATAAAATGCAGTTTCTGGCTCTTCCAATGATTACAAAATTTTATAAATCAGAATTCTGTCTCATTGAACTTGCCTCGAGATATATGTAATTGGAAACTTAAGTAATATGATAAATTATTATGCAAGTGAGAGAAACGCTTACCCAAAGATATCTTTTCGCAAACTTTACAGATCATAAAACACTGTAATCAAACAAATGGATAATGTTTAAATATTTTCCCTTTAGCTTCTACAGTGGCTTGATTCTCATTTGCAAAGGATCCAAGTCCAAGGGAAAACTGGACCTGGCTCTGAAATTTGCAGCTTCCCAAAAATTGCAGGTTTTGTCATACTTGTAAGTTGCTGTAGTTCTTTTATGAATTTGTAGTGCAAATTAGATTATTTCTACATAATCAAGAGTCATTTTTGCAGTGAAGTTGATATTGCGACAGAAAAATAAATATATAAAAAGATATAAATAATTTAAAATGTTGAGAGTTGTATTTTCTGCTTTTGCTGTAACACAACTGTGATGTTGAGTATAAAAAAACTTTTAAACTGTAAATAGAATATTATTCAATAGAATTTTCATGCAATTCAATATTGGCTATAAACAGGTTCTCTGCCATAATGTCATCGTATTTCAACACATTCCAAAACATCCTCTAATTTCTGAGTGAAAAAATTCTAGAATAACAAAGATATATAAAAAGGTATTCAGCTGTAGCAGCTGACCAACTACAAAACTAATATTGTATTCTTTATTTAGAGATAATCTATGTTTTGTTTAATGATTGCAGGTGAGAGGAGTATAGACTAGCATTGCATGATTCATTCTGGTGACTGAGACACCTCTTTGTCCCTCCCACCTCTTGAATTAATGAAAACAATCCTTGGGAGACTTTTGAGTTTCAGCCCTTCTCCCATCTTCCACCCCCACCTCTTACTTTTCCATTACTCTATCTTGATTTGACATGCGGGCATAAAGGCCAAGACAAGTAGGCTTTAGCGAAAGAGTGAGAAATGTATTGTTACCTGTACAGATATGGCCTCATTTCAAATCAAGAAATTACAGTCTAAGCCTTCAAAAAGGGAAAGAAACTAAAAAGATGATGATAATAGGCCTCTAGGAATTGGCAAACAGTGCAGCAATAAGACTAGACATAGAGAAACAGGAGGTTATTTTATTTAGTGTAACCCTGCTTAATTTTTTTGAATATGGAGAAAAGGGAATAAAATAAAAAGGCAGATGATAGGAGATTATGGTACAAGCCTAAATACTACAAGTTCATCTCTACTCTCCCATTCATTGATTCCAAGGAATCAATCTGTAATGCACTGATCTTGCAATTTTTAATAGCCTAGAGATCATTTGTATTCACACAATTTTTTTTTTTTGTAATCAGAGGTAGCCAGGCTTTGTCTTTTCAGATAAATTTTTTCAAACTTCTGAAATGTTTGATGAATTAATGAGGTATCGTTAAAAGCCTAAACTGATGGAGCTAAATTTTCCATTTTCTTCTCACAAATAAGAAAACATTATCCCATGCATTTATATTATTATATTTTATTTTTGCACTTTATCTCTTTCAACATATGATAAATATATCTGGCTGTTAATTTTTTTCGAAAATATATCTGTTATGTGCAGAGTAGAAATTATTATTTTTTGTTGTTGTTTTGCATGGTGTTTTCTTCTTCAATTTTTATTAGGGTAATATCAGTCGGCATACCTACATGTCCTCTTGGTACAGACTTGTCAACATACATCAGAAGAGAATTTTTACATAACAGAGAAATGGTAACTGTTCATAAGAATAAATTTTTACATGGCTGTATTATGTTGTTCGGTATTAAGCTACACTTTTTTGTTTATTGAAAAGCGCTAATAATAAAAATAACATGATAACAGCAACTGAAATTTTTTTTAATGTGCCCAAGGGCTGCAATCTGATGTTTACTTTTGCATTTGAGCTTAATTTTAATCTTCCAAGTCTGATCATCTCTGATAATGGTCAGAAAATGGACAATTTGGGTTGAGAATGCTATTTTTTCAGCTCCAAAATGTCCAGAAATTGTCTTGATAAGGGGAGCTTTGCCCTGGACTCATGCTTATTTTTTTTCCAGACCATTGTATTGTCAGTCACTGTTACTGTCAGGCCTGATTTATTGCACTGAGAATTAGTAGAAAGGACAGTAGCTAGTAGAGCATAGCTGTGTGAGATTAGCCTACGTTATTTACAGACAGTCCCCTAGGAGCCGTAGGATGTGTTCTAAGTTTACTCTTTATGTAGGGCTGCTACATATTTTGTGTCCATCTTAAAATATTATTATATTTTAGCATATTACAATAATTTGTAACACGTGTATCTATGTGTGCAGAGTGTGATACAAGAGCAAAACAACAATACAGCTCGTAAGTCTGGATCTATGATGCTGGCATCTTTCAGAGTTCAGACTTTGTCGACCAATGAAGACCTTGGAGTTTCTTTAGTGGAGGTTTCAATAAATAAAGGTTAGAATCGTTTGGTTCTTCTCTTCAACATTTTAACGAAGAAAATGGAAACTGTGGATGACAAAAAACAAACCTACCAAGAATCAGAAAACTGCTTATTCTGAAAAATTAAGTATAGTAATTATGCAACAACTTTAGAAAATCCTTCACAATTTGCCAGATATGCATGTTGAGTATTTTATTCCCTCACATCCTATGTCCAATTGTGTGCATTTTGTGCTTTGCACTTTGTTGATATTTAGATAGATCAGAAGTAATGAAATTATAAGGGCAACAAATTCAGAAGAAAAGTAAAAAAGTAAAAGTGAAAGTAAAAACCCATATTTCAACTTTTTAAGGGCCAAGCAGAAATATAGAACTAATGAGTTCTGGTATGTTTTTCTGAGACTGCCACACACTTGATCTCTGTAATTCATCCCAAGTTCTATTTTACACAGCAAAAATAAAAAAGAGAGAAATTTGTGAAGCCCTGTCCTGTATTGTTTATTTTACTTTTATCTCTGCAACCTCTATTTGAGTCTACTTTCAAATTCTTTACTTATGAATTTGATCACAACGTATTAAATTACCTGCAAATGTTTAATCACATTCACATTATGCTCCATAAAAATCTCAGTCTCACGTGACTGAGAAGCCTCTGCATTTATAAAACTGAAACAAAAATCGCAGGTATTGTGTGAATTTTATTAACTCTGTAACTGTGACTGAGATCGTCAAGCATCATACAATATGCTTTCAATATCATTCTTTCCTGTAAATTTTCATGTTTCTTGAGATTAGTTCTAATGAGTTGGAGGTCACATATAAGTTGTAAGAAGAACAAAATATAAAGTTGTTTTTTTTCCATCTTTGAAGTGCTTTTAAAAAAAAATGAAGAAAAAAAACCGCGTGTCTTCAATCTAATTCAAATATTTCTATCCTGTCTTCATCTCAGCAAATCCTACAGAAAGAAGATTACAACTGTTTCAGTGTTTTCAAATGTTCAAAATGTAATTTCAAACTTGTTAAGACTGTTTCAGTGTTTCAAATGTTCAAAATGTGACTTCAAACTCATTAAGACTGGTTGTGAAACATATGCAGAGCATATACACATATACCATCTGAGATTTCTTGATTATTTTTATACATTTATCAATATGTTTTGTCTTCTTGACGTTGTTTGACTTTTTTGTCTCAGACAAGTGGGAATCGGTTGAAACCATCCTAAGCCACTGGCTAAGTCCTGTCCTTGGCGACAACATCTACTCAAGCAGGGCGCAGTACTTGATGGGGGTTCCATTCAGGACCAGCGCTCATACTGTCCCTCCCACTCAGCAGGTGAGTACAGACAGGTCACTATGGTCTGACCCTTTTCTATTCATTGAGTGACCATTATGATCCAACTTTTCCTGCCTTTAGAGTAGCCATAGATGTCACCCTTTCCTTCTTTTTCCTTTCTATAGAGTGGTCATTATGGTCTAATCTTTTATCTAGAAAGGTAATTATAGTTTGACCCTTTTTCTATCTTTAGATTTCTCTTAACTTTGGTATCATTTTTTAACCTATAAACTGGTCTCTACAGTTTGATATTTTTGTTTCCCTTGAATGGTCCCTGTGATCTTGCCCTGACCCTCTTTTATGTATACAGTGGTCATTATTATGATAGGACCATTTATTCAGCAAAAGGTCACTATGGTATCATATGACCTTTTTTACTATTTACATATTGGTCACTCTGATGTGACCCTCTCTCTGTCTTGGAAGGTACAAGTTATTTTGCCTTAAAACTTTGCATAATAACTATGCTTCATTGAATTTTTAATCTCAGCTGAAATATTTTGGAGTAAAAATATCTGTGGGTTTGTAGTGATAAAATGCTTTTTGTGAAGATTTGTTGTCAATGAGCAAATGCCAAGTCTTCACAATAACCCCAAATGGGTTTCAGCTTTTTAACATTTTTAAAAACATATCAAGAACAAATACAGGCTGTAAATAAATGAACATATGTACTATTGAGACAAGGTTTTTTGTCAAGTAGATTTGGGTTATGAAAGTATATCTATATATTTTGAAAACTTAAAGAATGAATGGGTGATTTATTGATTTGTTTTTCACAGCTCTGAGCAAAAGTTATTTGGTTAATAGTCACAGCAAGGAAGAATCAAATGAAATATTACTTTCCATGCCCAACAATCAGAATATTGAGATTTAAGCTGTAATAAGTTTAAATTTGTTCAAAACATTTGTGAGAAACATGAGTGTTTAAAGTGGAAACTAATACTGTACCCACTATAAAATACATCCCACTTCATTCAAATTTTTCTCTACAGCCCAGAATTTGAATAAAATAAATTTTTGGTTGAAGTTAGCACCTCATATATTCAATTGTCACCCATTCAAACAATTCATCTTATTTTTTTTTATTATTTTATATCAGAGACTTCCAGCTAGGCTCCAGGCAGCCTTGGAGGATTACGATCCTGGATTGACAGAGACATCCAGGTCTATGCCTCTGTGCATGCATCGCCATAAAATAAGCCTGAGCAGATTTCCAAGAAAAGATTCCGTCCCACTGATCCTCACTGCCCCACTGCCACTGCACTTTGTGTCATTGTTAAAGCATTTAGGCTTGAATACAAAATATGTTCATTGATAGTTGAACTTATGGCTTGTGTATGTTACTTTATGAATAAATAATGTTGATGATGGGAATTTTTTTTT
>BLXT01003865.1:829948-862270 GCA_019648995.1 Plakobranchus ocellatus | reverse complement strand
CTCACAATTTTCCACACTTGAACAATGATAACTCCAAAATGAAAAATGCTACAGCTAAACTACTCTAAACGTCAGTTATAAGAGTATGTTTTGTGAAAATTTCAGGTCATTTGGATAGAAAACAAAAAAAATTGTATGGATTTTAGTGCAAAAAAAAAAATCAATTTTGAGAAAACGGACAATAAAGATTTTTGAGTAAAAGGAAAAACATAGTACTCGCCTTTCCAAAAACTCAAATTATGACCTGAAAAAATTTGCTTTCATTATAAATCCCACCTTTTACTATAGAAAAATGGTTGAAGAAGCCAAATATGTCGATTTCTAAAATTCAACCAAAAATTGCCCTAACATGAGTATTTGACCGTACATGTCCTTAAGAATGAGGAGAAAATTTATTAACTGAGAGTTTGTTGAAAATACGATTTGGGGTACCTGTAATAACTCAGATGTTGGGTAGAGCGCCATTTTACCATTGGCCAAACCTGCCAGAACCAAGGGGTCATCTGAGCGGCTGTAAATAAAAAAAAAAAAGAAAAATGGAACAACACAAAAAATTTAAAAAAAAACAAAACAAAAAAACTTTGAAACTTAATCAGCAGCTTTCACCACAAGGGCTTTTCACAACTTATAAATATGGTAATCAAACTAATACACAATGGTAAAATGTGTAAAAACCCTAGCACTTTTAAAAACTTGATGTGCAGGAAAGTTTCTTCTTCTTGTCATCAAGTCCAATGCAATCTTAAAAATCATACAAGTCGTATTAAGCCAACTTTTTTTAAATAAATGTTTAAAAAAACACATAAGACGAGAAGTGCTTTTAGGATTATTAATACAAAGCAACAAAAGAAAAATCTGTGCTGGCCTCTCTCAAGAAAGTATGACAAAATACAGACCAAAAATAATATTAGGATACAAACATACATATAGGTAGTGCTCTATTCTTTTATTATAAACATTAATCTTGAACTAATCTTAAAGTTAAAGGTTTATGAGGATCACTCTATAAAGAGAATTCTGGGATTTTATCAAGAAAGAAAAGTCTACAAAATCTACAGTGGAAACTATTTGAACTGCTTGGGGACACACAACATATGTTGCAATCATAAATATTTTATATTATATAAAAATGAAAACCATGAAATAAGCTGGTAAGACAAAAAAAAACAACAAAGGCATAGGAAAAATGCTTTTGGCATTATTTACACCAGCATCTTTCCTGCACAGCTTATCAGTTATAATTTGAGGTAATTCTGCAAATAAATTCGAAACATCATAAAAATTAACTAATTCAGATGAACTTCTCAGTATAATCATGGTATTGGCATATAAAATTTTTCTTTCATTGCAACACCACATCTGTTTCGGAGATCTATAAGATATCAAACAAATAGTTCCATTTATCTAGTTTAAATAGCTAGTATCTGTGCTTTTGTGAAAGAGGCAAATATATGCAAGTTAGGGCAACACAAAGAGAGCATAAAGATGCATCAAAATAAATTCTCAATTAATAAACATTTGAGTAACGTTCAAGGCGCATCGTTGCTTTGTTTCTGATCATTACAGTTAGAAAAAAAAAGAAAACAGCAAGGAAAACTGATGCAATAAGTTGGGCAGGGTAGGGGGAATAATCATTCTTATCATACAGGAGAATAGAAAGGACTGAGATGGGCTGCGCAAATGGAGCAGGGCAAGGTGGTGTTAAGTTAAGGTAAAACCATTGGAGAGAAGGTGAAAGAGGTCACACTGCATGACGTTGATTAACAATATCACAGAAAAAAGTAGTGCTTAGTGAAGGTAAAACCATTGAAGAGAGAATGATAGATGCCACACTATTTAACAGTATTCACACTGATTAATAATTTCACAGAAAAAATGGTCATACTACATAACACTAATTAACAATGTCACAATGAAAAGTAGTTGGGGAGAAGATGAGAGAAGTTATGCCACATAAAACTGATTAATAATGTCACAGAGAAAAATAGTTTCCAGTTAAGGTAAAACCATTGGAGAGAGGTTGGGAGAGCTTATGTTACGTAAAACTGATTAATTATGTCACAGAGAAAAGTAGTGTTCAGTTACGACAAAAGCATTTGAGAGAAACTGATTCACAATGTCCCAACACTCAGACACACTGCAACTTCAGCAAGCTTACAACCTTGCATGTTAATCTGATCTGATCATGGCTAGGCTATGTTGTAAGGTAGAGATAAAAGATAGCCTGAAGGATAAATGGATCACACACATGATGAGGGGTATGTTGGCATCAAAAGCGAAAGATACACAAAATTGATAACAAATATCCCCAGAATAGATCAAAATTTTAGAAAGATTGCAAACAAATTATGTCTAAAAACAATAAAGTTTATTTATTTCAAACAGCAGCTTAAAACCATAATTTAAATTTCAAGAAAACATCTACAAAGAAAACCAAATAGAAATTTTGAGATTTAAAAGGATAAGTACAGAAATCTGTTTTTACACGGATGCATATACTGAGCAATCCCTCAAGGTACTGAAATCACACGCATTTTGTGGATTTTTAATGGATATATACAGATCTGTTCTATACTGCTGCACATAGTGGGCAATCCCTAAAGAGGTACTGAAATCACATAAGAAATCCCAGTGCTAAGATTTTTGTGGAATTCAAAAGGATATGTACATATCTGTTCTATAAGGATGTAAATAGTGGCAATTACTGAAGGGGTAATGAAATCACATTAGAAACCACAATACTAATAATATGTGAAATCATCTGCTCTACACCGATGTAAATAGTGGGACATCCCTAAAAAATACTGAAATCACTCAGGAAACCACAGCACCTGGGGTTTTTTGGATGAGACTGTTAAGAATTTCATGGAAAGAATAAGGCTAGCACTTAATGTGACCAATAATGCAAAATCATCACTGAAAAACAATAGAGGCAAGCACAAACACACTATTGGGCTATAGAAAGCATAACATACAGGGCAAACGCCTGACAAAATGCTTGCCCATCGATGATGAATGATGTTGACTATTGTAAGCTTTAAAACTTGTTTTTGATTAATGTGTCATGGGAGACAATGCAATAATGTTAAAGGAATTTTTTCCTCTTTGACAACTTTTTAATTTGCTTTAAGAAAAAAAAAAGAATTGTTTCTAACCCCAGTAAATATGTCCTAATACCATTAACAAAAGGATAAAAAAAGGTTCAATTCTTGGTCATTTACAAAATAATACAGCATTAGAGTTTTACATGCATTAATTTTTTATGACTAATGATTTTGATTAATGAGGGACAGTAAAAATAAGGACACATTTTTTGTGTTTTTACATTTGCCCCAAAGTGTGTGATTTTTCCATTTTCAAAGTGCACACCATGGATCAAAATGAAAATAACCATTCCTGGTTTTCCCAATTACCATGCTTATAAAGTACATACGTTTGTTGGTTTTTTGTTTTTTTAAATTACACTTAAGCTATGTAGCTTAGGGTTTTTGATTCATCATGGGCTGTTTGTGTAGATGAAGTATGGGAGGAGTAAAGTGACTGTGCATGACACCTCTAGGGAGAACCATGGATTTGATGTGTGGAAAATAAAACAATGCTGAATAAAACTCTGGGGTAGCCTGGTAGGAAAAAAAGATAATAACCCTGCCCAGTCTTCCGACAGTTGTTTCATGGTTTCTCTGCAACAAGAAAAGTCAAATGGTTACTTACAACACTGTACAAACTTGCAAAGACTTTTGAGAATTTTTCGACAAGGATATTTCCAAAATGAATTAAGGATAGAAGGCAAGCATTCCTTTTACTCCTTAAAAAAAGGCTGCAGGTTGTTTTATAAGACATCTTTTAAAAGGGATAGAAGGAGGACAGACCAAGAGATATAGAGAGACAGAAGGAGACACAAAGAAGTAGATAGAGATGAAGAGTGGAAGCACAAGAAAGACAGAGAGGGAGAAATTTGTAGTTATCTTGTCTTTTAAATTAAAAAAATATATATATATACAATGACAGAAATTAAAAAAAAAACCTAAATAAAAGCGTTCCCAGTTTGATCTGGCATGTACAGTTCTGTTATGGGTACATTAGAAGGAGGCCAGTTGAAAACTAACATCAGAATGTTACAAGAGTACAAGTATAAGTCCAGCATGACAATGAATATGTGAATGGATGGTTAGCGGTCATTTATGTATCAATAATCTGGTCAGCCAGTCTAGATACTCATTTAGTATCACGCAGGATCGTAATATAATAATATATACTCGTAATATCATGATGCCTATCTGTTGCGGATATGGACAGTGGTCACTTTGTTTGACATTAATTTAATCAGGCAAGTGGTCTTATTGGTGTTATTGTCAGGCAAGAGCTGCAAGTACCGGCAGTATAACAATCATGTCTAACCATTGTGGACATGGTCAGTGGTCAGTTTGTCTAACATAATTTTGATCGGAGAGTCCAGATGCTGGTGTTATTGACAGGCAGGGATCTGCAAGCAAAGGCTATAATATAATGCCTAACTGTTGTGGATATGGCAAGTGGTCAGTTAGTCCAGCATTAGTTTTATCATCCCACTTGTATCATGGGTGTTAGTGTGAAGCAGGGAACTACAAGCAAGGAGAGTAACTGTGATATATATATATGTTGTTTATTTATAGTACCGGTATAGAGAGCCTGGGTTGTTCCTGAATAGACAGGTAGAAAATTAAACACAGAAACATTGAAAGGTTAATACACTTATATCTGAGTCTAAGTTCCACGCAGAGAAAAAAAACCCACACACACAGAGGTAAATATAGCACAGATTATACTATATCTCTCTGACTAAGAATTATCAAAATTACCTTGGATAGCTCCTGCAGACATTGAAAGCAATGAATAAGTTTTGAAATTCATAGTGCATAAACTCAGCTATGCTGCTACTGATTTAATACATAATGCATGGATTCAGCTATGCTGTTACTGATTTATGTCATAATGCATACATTCAACAAAGCTAAGCTGATACTGATTTAATACATAATGGATAAATTCAGCAAAGCTATTCTGGTACTTATTTGATACATAATGCATAAAGTCAGCTATGCTGCTACTGATTTAATACCTAATGCATTAATTCAGCTACGCTGCTGCAATGCATCTATTCAGCTATGCCAGTACCAGTTTAATACCTAATGCATGAATTCGGCTCTGCTACTACAATGCATGGCTAAGCTGAAACTGATTTGATTTCAAAAGAGTATCTTCAGCAAGAAAAAGTTGTTAAAATGCTCATTTAAGCAATAGCTGCGACATGTGTTTGGTTTGGAGGGTCTGAAGACAACAAAAATTCTAATCCACGAGGAGGGAAGAGTGGAGGAAGAGTGAAGACAGTGGGGGCAGAGAGATGGAGAAAGAGAGAAAAGAAGTAGGAGAAAGAGACAGACATCAGAAGAGTTCTGAATATTGCTTTCGAGAGCCAATTGCAAAATATGTGTATTATAACATTTAGCAATTAAAAAAAAAAACAAACATCCAAAATATCTTCAGATTGTTCACTAACCTTGGTACGAGATACAAGGACAACACAGAGTCCTGCAGTTGTCGTGTGCAGTGTACCAGTTCATTTGAGCCAGTATGGAACACCCAGATCTTGCCGGCCTGTGTGCCCAGCAGGATGTGCTTGGCATTCACAGGAAGCATGCATAGAACACGGCCGTCACGAAACATGGTTCCCATACCCTGCACAGCACAGATAGAGAGAGAGAGGGAGATTTAAGTCCTAGTCAAGTGATTGGGGCATACTTTCATACTTCTTTATAATATACATTTTCTAGGCTGAACCCAGTTCTGTAAAACATGTTGGCTCATCAAGGTTTTGTGAAAATCTGATTGTGACAGTTGTAAGGCAAAATTACTTTGAACATTACTTTATAATTATAGGGGACTTTTTTGCCTTCAAACGAAGTTTTTAAAAACTCATCCACCTGACGCCCCTGCTGCTTGATCCTGCAGTTACAGAGGGCCAGTTCTTACAACTGAGCCACTTATCTCCCTTTTAGCTGGATAAGGAAAGAAATCCAACCAACTGCTTTTTTACCTTTTCTTCAAGTCTTAATGAGCTACAAAGCAAAATGCTATTGAGGTGAAAGTAATGGATTTTTTTTCTTTTAATTCAGAGAAAAAGTTTAGTGCAGGGAACAAGTAAACATACTAAACATGTGAAATATTTTCAAATAACATAATGCATCATTACACAAATGAACTACTCAAAATACATTAATTTTCAAATTTTGCAGTTTAGAAAGGAAAGGCAGCATAGCTACATCTTTAGGAGTGAAGCGGATACTGTAAACCTGCACTTACATTGTGACCGAGAGGCTGACCTCTTGCTGCTGTGTTGAGAGAACTATCCTGATAGTCCAACAAGTTTAGCCATGACAGCTGCATATATTCATTGTCTCCGCTGGCCACCCACAACCGGATGTTCTTGCTGCCCAGTGACTGTAAACACAACAATCACAAATATATGTGTGCTTATCAAATATGCACTTCATTGCACATAAAAGAATTGGAAATTTTGAATTAATATCCCGTTGAGTACCTGGTGCACAAATATATAAAATCATGCCCTACTTACAAAATACTGAATATGAAAAGTGAGGCTTGTTTTTCAGACCATATTATTGCAATAAAAATTGCCTTTCAGTGGCAAACAAACTGTCTGAATTGTGAATATCATTACTAAGCTCGATAATCATAAAGTTGACCGCCTCCGACACAATCACCTCTTCCCTGGTTTTGCAATTATTTATTTTTATGTACCTGAGATGCCACACACTCAACTGTAGTCCCCACTGATACAGGCAGGACTTCTCGCAGACTGAACAGCTCAGCTTGACTCAGGTGGAGAAACACTTCATGGGCCTGGTGGTCACATGCAATCGCAAACACAAACACATGTAAGGGGAGAGAAGAGTTGGATTACAATTTGACATATCTAACAAACTTAATTCTTACAACAAACAGCATTCCAAAAAAAAAAAGAAGTTTATAGTTTTTTATGTATCAATTTGTCTAGGAAAGAGACCAAATTGTTTGAAACCAGTTATGTCAGAAAGAGTCTAACAGGAAAGTAAATAAAATATAATAAAATTGCCGGAATGAAATGGATAATTACTAAAGTCAATTATGTACAAAGAGAGTATATTTATAACACCAGCATTAGAATACATAGCACAAAAAAAAAATCTCAAAGAACTAGAAGAAGACATAAGACAGGAAGGAAGCTTGTAAGGCAAATGAAAAAAAAAACTGATCAAAAATGTTAAAAATCTATAGTAAGCGGCATTGGAGAAATTTTTTCCCAATGAACAAACAATCTTTACAACCTCAAGCACTGCAAATCTAAAAAACACCTACGATAGAAAATCTTTTTTTTGTCTATTTCAATACACTTCTTATTTAACTTTAGCTTTTTCACCCACACTTGGCCTGTCACTTTTAGTGGGACCAGAAATGCTTATATCACTAAAAGGCAAAGAGAAGTAAAGAAAGAGAAATAAGCTGACCGTGGGTCTGTAGTCAGGGACCTGGCTGACACATTCTGAAATCAATTTCTCTAGGTCAGGCCAGGGTGGGCAACCTCTCTGGGTGATGGGAGGAATGGGTAGATTCTGTGGAAGAAACACAGAAATGATGTGTGTGAGACAGAGATGGGAGGAATGGACAGATTCTGGGGAGGAAACACAGAAATGATGTGTGGGAGATAGAGATGGGAGGAATGAGCAGATTCTGGGGAGGAAACACAGAAATGATGTGTGGGAGATAGAGATGGGAGGAATGGGCAGATTCTGGGGAGGAAACACAGAAAAGATGTGTGGGAGATAGAGATGAGAGGAATGGGCAGATTCTGGGGAGGAAACACTGAAATGATGTGTGGGAGATAGAGATGGGAGGAATGGGCAGATTCTGGGGAGGAAACTCAGAAATGATGTGTGGGAGACAGAGATGAGAGGAATGGGCAGATTCTGGGGAGGAAACACAGTAATCATGTGTGTGTGTGTGTGGGCATGAGATGGAGAGAAGGAAAAATGATGTGATTATATGTGTACAAAAGTGAGATTTGAGGGATGGGCATAATCTGGTTAGAAAATAAAGTGATTTGTGTTTGCAAAAAAAGATTGGTAAAGACAGAGGGGAAATTTAAAGCAACAAACGATTAAAATGTTTGGTGTCATGTTTAACATCAGACTGAAACACTTCACCCTTTTCCCTCTGCAAATAGTTTCAAGCATAAGCTATTACAAATGTAACAGTTGAATAGCCCTCAAAGAAACCTTAATCTTTAAGAAATACTTAGACTGACAAATAATTCGATTGATTGCTCTCTCCTAATTTCTTGATTTTGATGGTTTACCTCAGCAAAAGCCTTGTCAATCTCACTCTTGAACTCCAGCTCATCGAAAGGATGCAGCCCTCCTGACAATACCATGTACATCAGGATGCCCAGAGAGAAGATATCTGCCTGAAATCGAGCAAGAATGAAAGCAGTTATTAGACAACAGTTTCAAAACTTTATCTCTTCATGCCTGCAAAACACAAAAAAAAATGAGCAAAATCTTTCATAATGGATTGTGTCATGGGAAAAATCTTGTCTCATATTTCCTATGACACAGGAAATATCTGTGTTAAAAAAAAACAAAAAAACAGCAACCCCAAGGGTTCATATCTTAACATAGGTCTGAATGAGTCATTCACTGCATTTTAAATCGCGGAACCAGACTGAAGCTTATTTCTATAAGCTTTGCAATAGAAAACAAGTAGAGCTATGATGATTCCAGCCAAGATATCAAGTTTTTCAATTAAAAAAAAATGACATTTAAAAAAGAAGGAGAAATTAAAGGGGTTTTTTTCCCAAAAAATTTTCCCACATCATTTGACTGATCAGATCTGATTGGTCTCAAGATCTGCCCATTTGTCAACAACAGCCCGAGAGAGATAAATACAAATACATCAAAACTCATCGAACCATATTTGAAAGATTTCATTTGCAATGCGCAAAAAAATAACCTCAACTTTTTTTTTTATTATCCTCAAAAAACAAAATATTGCTTTATATCCTGTTGGGTGATTCACAACAAGCAACTCATGTTGTATGGACTGGTCACACATAACAGAAAATATGACCTAAAAATACAGTGGAGGATTATTTCATTTTGTAAAGCCACATAATAAAACCAATCTTTTACACTCTGCCTTGATACTGGAGCCAATCAGCATCATTTGTAAACAGCCATGTTTGAACCGATTGTTGAAATACCATAACATTTTATTCTGCCGCTCAATCAGAGGATAACCTGGCCTTTGCAATATGCAGAGCTTCTGAGTAATCAAACAGCAGCTTACAGATTATGGAGGATTTTGGAGCTATCTTTGTCAGATTTAGCCATTTGCATTTATTTGTAGGCTGATGAAGAAACCATGTCTAATGCAACAATACCAAACATTTTAGAGATATTCATTGTAGTTACATTAAAGCTACATCATTACGGAGCTTTGTACATCGCAAACCAAATATTATTTGCAATTTGAGAATCTAGAGTAAACAAAATTTTACTAATTCCTTATGTGCTGTTTAGCTGTTTAAAAAAAATTGTTTTTAATATGAAAGAGCTCAAGAGATCATTTTGCAGGATTAAAATTTTGAGATGAGAGAAGACATTCACCTGCAAAAAAATGATAAAGACCAACATTAATTCTGCATTTGCAAGTATCAACATTGAAAACAGTATGAAAGAAACTGCACGAAAAAAGAAAGAAAACAATATATCTATTATCCCCCCCACCCACACACACACACACACAAAGTAAGCTAGCATTCTGCTGTATGACCAAAAACATGTGCAGGATTCATTATACCTAGTTCTAAGAAATCTGTATGGCAATGCTTCTCTCTACATAATGAATCAATGTTTGTCCATGCTTCTCTCTATTTATTCACCAAACATCATCACTAACCATGTAATCTTGCTGGGAGTTCAGCTACCAAAGGTCATATGTTTGTTGATAACAAAGAAGCAAAGAAAGAAATATTTCATGCTTAGGCACAATCAACTGTAAACAGAAATTCATACAGATTTATTAGCTCACCTGGAAAGAGTAAGTCTCGCCCCTTACAACCTCAGGTGCTCGATAGGCTGGCGTTCCCTCCTGAGCTGTCAGACCAAACAGGGTTGTAAACTGGGAGATGCCATAGTCAGCTATCTTGGCATTGACCTACAGACAATGAACATCAGCAGAGATATGAACAAGGAAAAGAGAAACAAATTACGAGAAAATGCAGAAAGATAACATATTTGTGTAGCAGTTCCACAAAATGAGTTGAATTGCGGTTTTACATGATCAACTTCAAGTGGAAACCATTAAATGGAGGAGTAAAAACTACTACCCTATCTATGTGGAGAACTTTCTGTAGACATGTTACTGCCTTTGGGTATATAAAACATTGGAAATTATTACTTTTTTACTTCAATATTTTCAATTGATCTCTTTGTGAGACTGCTACATATTTACACTTTTGGTTGCTTTCTTCTCTGTTTATTGCTGGTGCTATTAAGACAAACATAACATAACCCTGCCATAGAAGTACAGGAAAAAAAACTGTGATAACAATCACACCAAAGAAACTGACAAATATGAGGTACAACTTGTTCCATGCATTCCAAATCTTCTTACCATGAATGATAGTTATAAGTACATATTTTAGTTTTATGGGGTAAACCCTTTCAAAGCTTTGGTGACCTCAAAACTGGCATCCATTGCTAGACTCAAATTCAGAGCAAAAGCTTTCTGCAGTAATCAAGGCTATTTCTGCAGCATGGCTTACAATAACATAGCATAAAATATAAACAGACAACACAGAGAATTAACTTACTAAAGCATCAGGAGCCAGAGTGAAGACAAGGACATTGTCTGGTTTCAAATCTCTGTAGACAATAATCAAGCTGTGGAGATAGTCCAGACCCTCAGCAACCTGTGAAAGAGAGTGTGGAGAACAGAAAAAACTGATGCAATATAGCATAGCATTGACTTTGATATGCGAGACATTCAAATGACTTAATTCTATGAATTTTCACAGTTCGCTTTATTAGAGGAAAAAGAATGCTAAGTCACACAAAAATTCGTTTCACATCCAACACAAATCATAGCTCTTAGTCACTCAGGGATAAAGAGTGCTCAATTTTATTTTTCATAAAACAAGAAATAAATTTTGCCTTAAAGTATGCCTACAGAAACTGTTGCAAACCGTTTTATAATTACAGAATAAAAGATTACAATCCAACCTCACCCTAGAAAAATGTAACAAGTTTCTTTACTTTTTTTCTAATGCTTAAAATGCATGGGTAGGCAGACATAAAAGATTAGTGTTCATTGTTTTCAGGAAAGTCCAAAAGAGTCAGTCTGTCTATTAAATGCACCCACCTGCTGGCAAATCTTGAGCTGCAGTGTGCGGCTGAGGTGCAGGCCGGAGCGGAACACCTCACCCAGAGATTTGGATGGGGCAAATTCCATGACGACCAGCCTCACTGGACGAACTGCCACAGCAACCAGAGCAATCACACTAGGGTGGTTCAGCCGTCTCAATATAGTTGCCTAGAAATGGAACAATATCACATACACTATAGGTACTTTAGCTGCATTCCTCACTTTATCTTTTCTTGCTGATAAAGCCATACAAAAAGTGAACATTTTAATGTTTGACTGTATTGCTTTTTTTTTTGTTGTTGCACTTTCATTTCAGATGCTGGGTGTCTTTGCTATTTTTATTACAACTACATCAACTGCTTCTGAATCCTCAGATCCTTTAACTTATTTATTTGTTTCAAGAATGCTGTGCTTGCTTATTCCTACATATCACACACAATGATGGATTTTCTTGAAACCAAGTTTGTATACATATGTCACATCCAATAGAGTTGCATAAGATGTATCGTTCAGTTTGCTTCATGTCACTAAGTCTTATCAAAGTGATAAGGGACTTTTAAGAGGAAACCATTTAGTTTGAGATAAATAATTATTCTAGGTTGTACTATTTGAATATAGTTAAAAATGGGCAAGATCAGCACTCAGGAAACACTACAAACAATATAGTCCTTTATCATTAATTAACTTTGTGAGTACCATTTAGTTTTCACTAGAATATTTAGTTGGAAACTGTCTACTTTGTATTTATTTGAATATATAAACACACACAGGAGTTATGAGACACACATGTTTCAGTCTGACAATCAATATCTTTTTTTATAAAAGAAAGTATTTTCGCATAATGTATTTTTGAGTCTACTTTTCCTGAGACATCTCAAATACTTTTAGATCAACCTGCACAAGATGCTGATTCTCCTGATCCTCTGCCTTTATCCTAAAGTGCTAACAGTGTAGAAAGGTGGGTTGCAGGTCTTATTGAATAATAATAATAATAATAATAATAATAATAATAATAATAATAATAATAATAATAATAATAATAATAATAATGCATGTAAATCAAACAAACCCCAAAAGTTTTTATGGGACAGAAGCAAGAGAAGCAAACATAAACAAAATAATTGTCTCACCTCCTGCCTCAACATCTTATGTGGATGGATGTCACCAATAGCACCAAACACTTTCACAGCAACTGTCTAGAGAGTTACAAAAGCAGAAAGAAACTAATCATGTGATTTGAACTCAATATGCTTAGCCAGATCTTCATAAGTAAAACTTCAAACTTAGTTCAACATGTGAACTATAAAATATTCATTGGCCAAAAATATCTTCATGATGACACTGTTGGGAGCATTTTCTAGATGTTGTCTTGTTCTTGTATAGAACATTTTTTAAGAATCTAAAGTTTTATTGTGTACCATAGAATTAATCCTGCACTCAAACTTTCCATGAACTTTTCACTTGAGTAATAACTGCTTTTTAATATTGGAACAAAAAAGTACAGAGGACAGATCAAATCTTGGCACAAGTTCCAATGAGTCAGATACTACAAACAGTTTTGAGATGTCCAGTAAGAACAGTCTTTTTGCTTCTTCAAGGCAACCATTTGACAAGTATTTAAACCTTAATATCTCATAACATAATCAGATTCATTCTGCAAATGTTTTCTTTTGAAAACCTGTAAACAAAGACTAGTTTTCTACAAGAACAAACTTAAATGTTTTTGCTATTTCCAATATGCATCTCATTTCACTGATTACACCACATAAGTTTTTACTAAATAAGATACAGCAAGTAAAATACAAGGCAGGTGACACTGCTTTGTCCAGAATCTGATTGTTATTGAACACTACAAAGCGGATCAAGATTTAAACATGCAAACACTATTTAGACAAATGAGAAGTTGAATTATTTACCTTTCCCTTGTATTTAGCTTTGTACACTGACCCAAACCCTCCATCACCGCAAAGATTTTCAGGACTGCAATAGAGGGAATCATAGGCTTACAGAATTAAACTTAATGGACATAAACAATTATATACAATGACAAGTCATTTTTTTATAGTTTCAACACTGAGGACGATTACAGTATGATAATAATTGGCAAGCAGCATAAAACTTATCAAATATAAACAATGATAAACACGGAACAGGTAATTCCAATAATCTTTAAAAATACATATGCTACATCCATAAAAAGAAACAAAGTTGCCATAAGTATTTTTGTGAAGGTGCTAAATTGTTTTAGTTTTGCAACCAGAAATCATCAGACTGATTTGAATGATGTCTTGCCTTAAAATTTTCAAATTCTCTCTTTTCTTATTACTTCCTTGTTAATCCATCACAAAATAGTTTTTAGAGGAAGATATCATTATCAGAAACAGACCTTGAGGGTCAGTTCTCATCTATAGGTTGTAAACTTTCCATTATTTGTAGTAGAAAGCAGACTGTAAAAACAGACAAGGAAAAAAATATTTTACTTACCTCTCTTTAAACTCAAACAGGTCCAGATCCAGATGGAAGTGAGGCTCAATGTCGGCCAACATCACATCAGGAGCCTTTTTATCAATGACAAGAACACCATGAAATTTTAACGATTCAAAAAAAAAAGGGGGGAGGGGGAGGGGAGAGAAAGAAAGAAAAGAGGAAAGGAAGGCGTAGAGGGGAAAGGGAAAAGGGGGGAGGGGGGAAGAGAAAAACAATTTATGTGACATCAACATAAAATTAAGAGAGTTCAATTTTTTTTTTTTAGAATGCTTTTAAAAAATCAAACATGCTTACAATTACTCTGATAGAAAGCCTGTTAGCCATGTCCAAGTTTCCATGAGGTTTAACTCAAGAATTTATGACTTATTTGTACCGATTTCAAGATAAATGTAATAAGAACAAAACTACCCATGATCTGCCACTTTCCTTGCATCCTACTAATACACAGGCAAGCAAGAAGAAAAAGACTTAATGTACACTGAGATGAACATTGATGCCTTCAAGATTCAAGACTAAAGAGTGTACAGTTACATAACAAACAAAATTAATTTCTTATCCGTCACTGGGAAAAACTTGCAATGAAAAAGTTTCTTCAAACAGTGCTTATGGTTCAAAAGTTGTTTAGGGAATTTAAAAGCAAAAGGAATTCTAAATATTTTCCCCATTTTTTTAAATGCTTTCTCCAAAAAAAATTAAAAAACCCTAAATCACTGTGCAGGATAAATATAGCCCTACACAGATTTCACATTTGTGAAGCTCAGAGAAAAAAATTCAGGCTGTTTTAAAGGTTTAAACTGTACATAATGCAACTTCAACTCATTTGGATTGGTCTTGAAACATTAAAAACTAATACACCCTCACTGTTAAAATCAGATAAAGGTCAATATCTTATCAGTTTGGTTCACTATCATATCTTTGGTTACACTTCTATTCAAAAAGATCATTGAACTGAAGATATAATGAGACATGCATTATGAGTCTATCATAAGACTATGAATTATGATGAGTGAATGTTGCGTATAACATTTTTTTGCTTTCATTGCATTGCTTTTTTCAAAGAGTTAAAACATCCCATATTCAAGACCCTAATCATAAAGATGGCTCTTCAGAGGTTTGATACACCAGGCATTGATATTTTTACCTCACAAACATAGCTCTATCTAGTTTTTACAGATGCAAATTATACAAAAAGAAGTTTCTGCTCATTTCAGTGGTTTCTAATATTCAAAATACAGCTTTTGGTCTGTTCAGACTTGTCTTGAGACATTTACTAAAAATCTTTCCAAAGTGTGTTTTTTTTCTTCTTTTTCTTTAGTGCATGTATCTTGTACACTATAGAGAACCTCAGGGAAAAAAACAGTGAAAGAAAAATGTTTGCAAATTTCAAGGTATATTTGCTGATTGCTCCACCACCAATGCTGCTTTTTAAACTGAAGAAGCCAGACTAACCAGTTTTGTGAGATCCACCATGCCTTGATGACCAGGACAGTAAATCTCTGTGTTTTGCTCAGACTGTTTCAGCAGATCTTCAAACCTAAATGAGAATGGTTCCTGATCTGTATGTCGATGAGGGGATAAAAAGAAAATGATGATGAAAATATTCACAGTCCTTATAAATAGTTCCTGATCCGTGTGTAGATAAAGGAATAAACAAAAAATGATAATGAAAATATTGACAGTTGCTATGAATGATTCTTGTATGTAGGCTAGGGAAGAAATAAAAAAAATAAGAAGAAAATACTGATAGTAATTAACAATGACAATAACTTACATCCGTATTCGCTGTGGTGAAAATGAAACCATAAAAAAGGATCAAACTATCTTGAAATGAACAAAAACATAAAGCGCTATAAAATGTGCTTCGTGCTTATATGAAGAAAATAGAAGTGATCACAGCCATCACAACCTTATTTAGCGTATGAGACAAAATAATCACCATCAGGTTTGGCCACAGGTGAAATGTAAGTGGTGTCATTAAAAATTACAAGGCTTATAAAGCACACTGTGGATATTCTGCTTGGAAACGATCTGCATGAGTCACATGCCATATTTGTCACTTTTTAGATTGTTCAAATTTTGATTTTACATCTAAATCTTGGCCACCCATTGACCAATAATTCTATAGTTAATACACAATCCTGTACACTTACTGACCAGAAAAAAAGTGGAGTTAGTGAGCTATGTATCTAATGTATTATCCTGTCCACCTACTCACCAGTACAGAGTGGACATGGGGCAAACTTCTCCAGCAGCTCCCTGCCCAGCATGGGATCTATGGCTGTTAGACCAGGGTACCATTCATCCACTAAAGAGTCAGCATGGTCTACCAAGAAGCCTAGAAGCCTGTACAGAGTAAAAAAAAAAAGTCATGAAGTTTTTCCATATATACACCAGAGAACAAAAATGTATGTAATAATACATATCAGGAGAAAAACCTGAAAATAAATATAAATTTTGCCTACACCCAAAACTAAAAGAAAAAAGCAACAACATAAACCAAAGCAATTTATACAACACCAGCAAAAAAAAAAAAACTAACGAAAACACTGTAGCAACAACAACAACATTATATGGCAACAATAACACTGCAGAAATAGCAACACCACAGCAATACAAACATCACAACTACAGCAACAACCCACTGGCAAGAACAATACTGTAGCAACAGCAACAATATCACTTCCACACTATATGGTAGCAAAAGCCTAGCAACAGCAGCCACATTGTAGCCACACCAGGATCAGAAGAATTACTACTTTATTTCATTGAGTGAGCCAAGTATATGTGGCCTAACCTGAAGCCATGGGTTGTGTTAGGAACCGTCATGTGGATCTCGTCGTGGGTGCCTTTGTAACTGTCCACCAAGAAGAATGCATCCTGTACAATATGAAAACTGTAAGTCTCCGAAAAAAATTTCAAACCTAATAACTTCACACTTATGATACCAAAATTCTAAAATACATTTTTCAAACATACCAAAATTCTGAAAATAAAACTTTCCAACATGATAAGTTTATGCTTACCATATCAATAACCCTGAATCCATTGACTTTTCTATACAAAAAAAAAATTTACCCTCTGGTTCAGCTTTTACTCTGTTTTTTTTAGAAAAATTCCACATCATTTAAAAAAACAGAGTGGAAGCTAATAGCTTGATATTACGCTAATGTCTTTTGCTTGAATAAATCAACATAAAAAAAGATTAAAGATACGCACAACTGTTTAAGAACATATTTATTAGTTCATTGTCTTTTTAAAAATTATTTTTGCATAATTTTAATGGTTTTCCACTGACGTGGAATTTCTGATCAAAAACAAAAATGAGATGACGTTAATTTGTAACTTACAGAACTCCAAAACACATAGATGCCTTCTTTCCAAAATTGAACCAGTGGGTTTTCTTGCAGATAGAGCATGTTCTGAGGACCAAGCATACAAAACAGCAATTTAAAAAAGAACTAGGCAATTTCACTCCCCTGTTCCCCTACCTATTTTCCTGTTGTCTTTGCTTTGCCAAGAGTGCACAACATTGTCTAAAAACTGATCGAAATTCTGATTCTGAGCCTCTTTTTTTTTCCTTACCATGTTTAAATGCCTTCAAGATGTCATATCTAGATGAGAGAGAGAGAGAGAGGCATATATATTTTTATATATATATATATATATATATATATATATATATATAATTTCCATCATATAGTTTTTTAATGACAAAAAAACAAGAAAAGGAGATTCAAGGGCAGTTTTTTTCACCTTAGATTCAGTCTCTGGTCAAAAACTTAATAAGTACTGTTTCCTTCTGAAAAACTTCCTTATCTGTTGATGCCATAAATTTAATGTATTGGGTAACCCCTGGAATATGACATTAGCAAAGAAATAATTTAATGACCTAGTGTTTTCATGCACCATAAATTCTTGTTAGTCGATTGACTTGATATAAATGATAATGCAGGACCCATCAACCTAAAGGCACAGATATCCTTCAGTACAGAGACATCACAGCATATAAAGCTAATAGGTTTTTCTCAAAAGCTAGATTCTTTTCCTTAGTGCTCACCTCCGCAAACTTGCTTTCTGAGAAGACAATAAGACGTGTGAGAAGTCTAGCCCAGAATCCGATAGGAGTGTATGGCATAACGTAATATCTGTACACAAGATCTGGAGGAAACCGAATAAATTTTATACTTTTAAAGCTACAGTACAAAGGACATGAAATCATCATAGGGATAGGCAAGTTGAAATTGGGGTTTGTATTAATTTAATGGAACGCCTCTCCAGAATTTTCATTAGGATTAAATTAAGGAAAGTGTTCAATCTCAAAGACTATACCATGGCTATGCTATTACATGAACACTTTTACACATAGATCTATCATATGAAAAATAAGTTGCTTTCCATAAAAATTACAACATTTACTGAAAAACTTCTATTTCTCCACCATTATGAAAATTTAGCTTCCACTTTTTTTTTCTTTTTTTCGGGGGGGGGGGAAGAAGGGGAGTTTGTTGACATGGGTTGGGAAATCTGTTATCTATGTAGTTCTGTTTTGAGTATATAGTCGGTTCACAACAAGGTGATTTCAGGTTTTCAGGCCATCCGTCAAACCAAAGTGCCGATGACAAGGTATCTGTGTAATGGAATGACAGAGTAAGTTGAAGGTCTAGGTGATCAAAGTATTACAGAAATATGAAATTACAGGGGCATCTTCACAGGATATTCTGCACTCAGAGATATGATAATTTTTATCCCGGTTATTTCATACCATTATCTCTCTTGAAATCAAATATGCCCTCAACTGAACTCCACAAAAGCCCTCTTTACATGTCTTACCTAGCACCTCAACTAGACTCAACATATGAGCCTGTTAAAAATTTTTCTTATATCATGAGTTAATTTTGTCCAACTTTTGAGACTGATAAACATTGTCTCAATCGATAACAAACAGACATTAATAAACACCAATATCAGCGAATGTGCAGGGACATTGTTGAGAACAATTTTTGCCAAAGGAGAAAACCCACCACTTACATCTTGTTTAAATGATCTTATGGAAGCCATAGAAACTCACACATAAGCACACATGTAAAAAAGGACAATTTGAGATCTTATCAACCACTAACCTTGCCTGTATCCAACTTGCAGTTCAATGTTAGGCCGTCTGTAAGGAAGACGGCTTGGAATGAGCAGCTCCTCCGTATTCCTGGGCAGAGCAATCTCAAACCTGGAGGGGCAAAGATGGAGATAGCTTTGCTAATAAACTTGCCATTTTGACTAGGTATCTATAATGCTTGTTGGCTTCTTGTGAAAAGCTTGAGACAGTTATTATGGTCAATTTGTTATTTTGACAAAGTATCTATGGCACGAGTTGCTTGCTAATTTCACAAAGTACCTATTATGTTATTTAACTGGTGGGGGGAAGCTAGAGACAGTTTCCTAGTTCTTCCCAGACTTGCTTGTCTGCTTATAATTGATAAATGTCTGTATACTCAGACAGAGAGGATGTCAAATACCTGTCGGACAGTAATATTCTGATTGATGACATTGCCTGACAATATTTTTTTTTCAGCTCAACCTTGATATAAATTGGATATTGAGATCTAATCTAGATCTATCCCTATCAGATCTAGATCCAGGTACATATGATAGTGTTACTCTATGATCAGAGTTTTTTTGGCACTAGAAATAACATAAAGCATTGATTGGCATATTGGTTTTTGAAATTAATCATTACCATATTTCAATGAATTCATAAACCTCAGAGTAAAAAAAAAACCCTCAGGATTGCAGCTAGTCTAGGGTGCACACCAACCTACTGCACACCAGGCTGTGAAATATTTAACCAGTAAGCCAGACTTACAGATATTTTCAGTTTTTGGTGGGTGGAGTTTCTTAAGAATACAAACGCTACTGTCATTTTATTCTTATTTCTAAAGCTGAGCAAAATCACACACAAAAAAAATTGTTTTCTTAAAGTTTAAACTTACTTCTCCAGAAGATGCAGATATTGTGGTATCAAAGTGGAGGGAAACACAAATTTGCTGTCACCAGATGTCATTTTGCCAGTGAACAACATGTTTGCATAGGATCTTTTCATCATCTGAAAAAAAGAAAAGAGTGTTAAGAATATTTACTCAATTATGATCAACTGCAACCACACAAATTTCTCAAAGCACAATCAACTTTTCTTAACCAATAACTTCACACACTAACTGTTGTAGCCAATGAAGGGCAGTATCATCCATAGATTTAACAGCACTATACTGAATTTCATTTTACTAGAGAAAATCTAATGTTCAGTTGATGAGCAATAAAGCTTTTTAAAGTCAATTCACAGAGATCAATTGCTCAAAAGCAACAACAACAGACTGTCCCATAAATCTTCAATGGTTTTTTTTCTCATTATTTTTTAAGAGCAATTAGGCACAGTTTTCTCTCTTTTCAATTATCAATTTAGTTATGACATATTTTTATATCTTTTTAGTGAAACTTCAAAGCTTTTAAATTTTGGTACAGAAAGCATTCAAATGTTGCACGAGTTAACATTAACTCACAATATAATAGGAACATTCTTTTTATCTGCTATTTTTTAAAACCATCACATTTTTTTTCATCATGGGAAAAGGTAAAAGCAAACCACACATCAAATAAAGGGGACTTGCATGCGCCGATTGCCTTACCCCATTCTGATCAATGAATGGGTTGATCTGAGGGACAGTCACGACCTGAGCCATCATACGACAGAGCCAGCCAGGGTTGATAAAGTAGAAATCTCTCATCTGAAGTGTTGTCTCATTATAGTGAAGCAGAACACCACTCTCATGCAGGAACTTGATCGCCTGAGGTATTAGCAAAATAACATATAAAAGTGGTGACAATAGGGGCTAATCATTTTATTGCAGTCCCTATCATTTTTTAAAATATGTGGGCTACAAGAATATTTGAGGGGTGAATTCTCTATATGACTTTGTGTTAGAAAATGTGAAGTCAAAAAACCGTATTAATTATGAATGTTCAACAACATTTGGGATGAAAATTTGTTATATGTTCAACATTGAAAGTAGTGAGAAAAACAACTGAGAACTGATCACTGACTACTTTAGACAGCAACAACAGAAACAGATGACCACTGATCACTGGCTACTCCAGACAACAGTGACAGCAACAGATGACTTAAGGTTGTTGACCACTTTAGTTAGACAGTGACAGAAAAAGCTGATAAGTGGTCATTGATTACTTTGGACAAAATCAAGAAAGAGAGCTGAGCTCTGATCACTTACCATTTTAGAAAACTACAGAAACAGCTGACCACTAATCAGTGACCACTTTAGAAAAGAATTATAGAAACAGCTGACCACTTTAGATGGCTGTTACTGAAATATCTGACCACTGGTCATCTCACCTGCTGAAGCTCCTCATCCTCATCCAGATCAATATTGGCTGACCGAATGAGCCGCAGCAGTTGGCTGTGTCTGATCACTGGGAAGGATGTCTCAACATTTTTGGCCTCCTCATGGAGAAGATCGCCAAGTATCTAGTAGAAGGAAAAGAGAGGAAAACCGTATGACACTGAAATAAGAAACTGCTTTGTAAAGAGGCTCTCAGGGAATATGGAAAACAATGCATATAACATTAATATTCATTCAAACAAAAGCATACTCTAACGGTTAATCATTAAATAGTTTCTTCCTAGTACAGCAATACAGAAAGAGACAGAGAGAGAGAGAGAGAGAGAGAGAGAGAGAGAGAGAGAGAGAGAGAGAAGATTTTTGTGTATAGCCAATCCACAAGGTGATCTCAGGCTTTCAGGGTCTCTGTCAGACCAGGGCGCTGGTTGAGGGCAGGGCCCAGAGAAAGAGAGAGAGATAGCAGTTTTGTATGAGTTTTTATGGTAATCTGTTATCATATCTTCTCAATCTTCCCTCTTATCCTTTGGAACAAGGCCACCTGTTATTATCTCCTCTAGTCTCTCTTTCTATCAATGTTGACAGACCAGTACATATCTTGACTTTGAACACAAACCAAACCATAAAAGGGGAAAAAATACAGACAGAGAGCAGACTTACCACATAGCTGGCTGGAACTTTTTGGCCCATCACTGGTTGCCCTTTGATTTTGAAACTATGAATGAAAATAAGCAAGACCAATAGCAAAGAATAAATAACTTTGGCCATCCTGTATTAAAACTAACTAAATACCTCTCATACAAACTTAAATTCTCTTTCTTCAAACTGTGTGAAAATATGCCCTGCCTCATACTGGAAATACCAATATTGGTACATTTTTTAATTACACAAAGATTTAAAAGTTTTTAATTGAATAAGTTCATCACTATTCAAATGTGTACATGGCAGTAGTTAAGTTAATATGACTGTAATCCTTAGACTTCTTAAAAGCTGCTGCCTATGAATGTTAGGGGCAATGACTGTTCATCTTCAAATAAAGGGTTAAATTTTTTTCATTATAATTATCATTAGGATATTTGCTGCTTAAACACATTGAAACCATCAAACACCACAAGAAGAAACATACTCGTCCACAGTGTCCTTGACCTTGCGTCTGAGCTGCTCTAGCTCAGGTGTTTCTTTTGTCAGATCTACAATAGCAAAACAGCTGATGGCTGGGAAACCTGGAGTGATGGCAAATATATAGATTTTAGAGATTCTTGTTACAAACCTAGGACATCACAAGCAGCTATACAGTATAGATCATACATGGACAAATAAGCACGAAATACTGCAAGTGCAAGTTGCAGCTAGGAAAATAAATGAACTGAATGTAAAAAATTTTAACATGGTCCTGACTAAGTTATTTTCAGACAAAATCCGGTGATTACCACAGATTTGGATTACACATGAATAGAACTGAACTGACAAATTTCTGATATTTGTCACTTTTCGAGATAGGCATGCAGGGTTTACAATGAATGCCAATTATCAGGATACTGAACAAATGGGCCATAAGAATTTCTTGATATTCACTTTATTTTATTCTCAAAATCCTCTCCTTTGACTATCAAGAATGATTATCAACCATAAATAATCCCCACAGACATGACCATCATTTTCAAAGATAGAAAAAATTCTCAATAAATATTTTTTCAAAAATTGTTTTTGTTTTGGGGGGAGTATTGCTTTTTTAGTACAGAAATATGGCTAATGTAATCACACTGCCATAGGGTTATGGTTTGGTAGATAAATGTCGATGTCCGCTCTAAGCTATTTTAATATCTAGACTGATGCTTTACAGACAAACGTACCTGGTTTTTGCATGAGTTCCCTTAGCTTGATCTCAAACTCTGCTACAATTGAATCTCTCTCATCTAAAAAAGAGTTAAGTGATAACTTTTCTCAGATATTGATATAGCATGAAAAACATTCACAAATTTACAATCATTTTATTTTGCTTTAGCATTACTGTGGAGATTAAATCACTTGATGCCAGCCAAAGGTGCTTCAATAAGCAATTGAGAAAGACAATGCTAGCCAGAGGTACATTACATAGCAAAGGAGAAAGACATGGCTAGCCAGAGATGGAAACAAAGAATGTTAGCCTGAGGTACTTCACTAAGCAATGGAAAAAAACAGGGCTAGCCAGAGATGGAAAAAAACAGTGCTAGTCAGAGGTACAATACAAAGCAATGGAGAAATGCTAGCCAGAGGTACTTCAGTAAGCAATATAGAAAGGCAATGTTAGCCAGCCGTACTTGGCTAAGCAATGGAGACAATGTTAGCCAGAGGTGCTTTCCTGAGAGATGGAGAAAGACAATGCTGGTCAAAGTACTTTCAATAGCAATGGAAAAACAAATTGAATTTCAGAAGCACTTAACTAAAATAGAAAAGCATATTGGTCACAAGTACCTAGCTAGTTAATGGAAAAAACAACATTATGAATTACTTGGCAACCAAACAATAAATACCTGAGATAAAGAAAGCGACTCAAAATGATTCATCTCCAGATGAGATATACAGGTTGCAAGTAACTTTCCTAACACCATTAAAAGCTATTGAAATTGGATGTAAAGATCACTTTGTTGGTGAAAACATATTAGTGATACCTTGATTCTGTACCTAGATGTAAATTTTCAAAGTTTTCAACAAAAAACAAAACAAAACAAAACAAAAAAAACTCTCGAACTTGTAAAGCTTAGGTCAATATAAGCTGTGAAGAACATTAGTTCAAATCAGCATGCAAGAAACATCTTAAACTGAGGCTGTGGTCATTCACAAAGAAGCAATTTATTGTAGACACACAAATAAAACTCATCGGTGAGAGATAACAGTAATTTCAAGGGCAATATCAATTTTCAAGGGCAATAATCAGACAAGAAATAGTAATTTGTGAGGTAACATGGAGAAATTAAATCTACTTATAGATCCTTAGAAAAACACATAAAAGGGGCTGGCAAGCTAGAAATCTTAGGTGGTAGAAATAGCTCTAGGCAACATGCTTGCTTATCTTTAGAAATTGGAATTTAAAAATGTTTTAGACAATCAAAAGCATTGAAAATAGCGGGAATAGTTTGTAGAAGGCTTATTTTAAGGGGACTTGGCTGCTTTGTATAGAAAATGGGTGGAATTTTGACTGAAATCAGATCTAGATGGGCTTTCATAATAAGTTGATTTGTCCTCTTTTAAAAAATAGTTTTTCTGTACTACCTCCAAATCTTCTATTGAGCAGTGGTCATACACGCATACACAAATAAAACATGCCAATGTTAGAGAGGAAAAAGATGCTCACATACACACAACAAAACAAGCAATTTTTACACAAGAAAGTGAGAAAAAATTATGAGTGTATTAGATATACCAATAGGCAGGAGATCATAGTGTGTGCCCACAACAATAACGGGACAGTTAGGAGCTCTGGCGTGGATATTGGACAGCCAAGGTTTGAGCTTGTCAATTTCATCTGTTCCCATACTGATATCATAGACCACCTGAAATACACAACAAGGTTAAAACAATTTTATAACACATGTCAGGACACTTGTAATTTTATGTTATCCTTGACACACACAGATATTTCTTTTGTGCTCTGCAACAAAATCACCACTTTTCCATAATCTTTCTTAAACTTTTCCCTCCTTTTCAATTATCACTAGGCAAGAAAAGAAGGTTAGCTTGTAAAACAAGAATAAAGTAAACTTATCTCTTGCATGATTTATTGTGAGAAAAGGATATCGCTTCTACAGCCATTATATTTCAGTTGAATGGGCCAGACTGTAAATATAGTTCAATCAATTTGTGCTAGGTCCTATTTCTGGGACTTATAGGTAAGCAACTGAATTATGTTTTTTTTTTTTTTCACAACTGAAATGAGAGACAAAGGAGCTTTATACTAGTAAATGTTTGAGCAAGAGAAACAATTATGTAATTTTAAATCCTACACTTTTTTTCTTTTTTACTCCAACTTTATGGTCTGGCATAGAAATGTACATTTCTCTACAAAACTCTAAAGCCTTGAAAAGAAACACTCCTCTTTCTTAGAAGCACTCCTTTCTCTACTAGACCTCATGGCCTAGATCACAAAAAGACCTCCCTTTACTAAACTCTATGTCATGGCCGAGAAGCTGGCTTTAACTCAGTCAAAAGATAAAATGTACGATTTTATGGGTTTTGCCAGACATGTATGATAGGGACAGTAACTTCACAAAACTCAACATGTCTGGCTGACATGACTGCTGTTACAGTGATGCTGGAAAAAAACAAACCCTACCAGATAGAGTGTCCTGTTGGAAAGGAAGCACTGGTGAGTACTGTAGAAATCTTCCTGACCTGCAAAGTCCCAGGTGTTAAGAGTGTAGGTCACAGTGCGGTTGCCTCTCTGTCTCTCATATCTAAAAGTACATTGCACAGTGTAAGTAAATTTTGTGTATTTCTAAATTTAAAAAAGAGCTACAATTAAAAAATTTAAAAAGCTGACAGAAAGAACTTTCAGATTAATGCAAGGTTTAAAAATGTTGAATATGCAACTCCTGCTCCTGACTCATTTCAACCAATCTCGACACATATGGCAAACAACAACACAAAATTTTAGTACTGCCTGACCAAACAATAAAATTGGTGGAACCAAAAGCAGAAAACAGCATGAATAGAGTTTTAAACCTTTAAAGAGAACCCTCCAATTAAAATGAAATAAAAATACTAAACACATAAAAACAAAACTATCCAATGAAAAAAGGATTTAATATAAGCAAATACACAAAATCAAGAAACTAGCAACCCCTGGGAAAATTATTTTTAAAAAAACCAGCTTTGCTATGCACAATCCACATTAACATTTTGATGCACTGGGCAATGTTATAAAAGCCAGAACTCACTTCCAGTCATCTACAATGACACCCACAGTAACCGGAGGTTTCTCTGTGATGTTGCTGCGTATTTTCTTCTTTAGTGCCTGCAGCAAACTAGTCTTCCCTCGCCCTCCATAACCAACAACCATCAGCTTCATGCGGTAGTATTGGCGAGCCTGCGGGAGGGGAAGGAATACAAGGTTGTTTGTTTGGATGTATTGAAATATATGTGTCATGTCACTTCACAGTAACAGTATGATAAAAAACACAGATACAATTATATCTATGAACCAAATTTCTTTCCTGCAGTGAAGTAGGCAAGGTTTTCCCTTTTTCAGAATAGCATTTTATATGTTAAAATAATATAATGCATTTATGGGTATTTTTCCATTACAGAACATCTCATTTTCTCATGTTATGGTGACACTGCACAAATGCATTCCTCACTGTGTTACGATTTTGGTCATATTATATACTTATGAGATAACTAATAAAATATGTTTTAGTTCTTTATTTGTTTTGACTGATGCCATTTTGAATATATTAATCTATTAAAAACTCTGTCTCTTCATTTTCAATCTGATAACATGATCAGACAGATCTTGTTCTCCGAGTTATATCACTTGCATTTTCGCATAAGTCTGACTTATGCCAAATCATAGCACAGTGCCATTACGGGCAATGAGTAACTGTGATATTTGAATAAAGAGTTTTCAATCTTGACTCCTTTCTTCCAAAAACAGCCCCAGAAGATTTTCAATGGTTGACCCTGCACCCATACACGCACACACGGTTGCTCACCCGCTTGAGCCTGTTGTGGAGGTAGATAATGAGATCCTTGACGCGACCTCGCAGTAGAGCATCATCTAGGTCCAGGGAGAGACCATCCAGTGGTAACTGTATTCCAACATGCAGTCAGGTTGTTAAGAAGCAGAGAACAAAAAATTCATTTAAAAAATATGCGGCACCAAGCAGCACTGGGGTTCTATGCAGAGAGGCTGTAATCTTAACATTGAATCACAGCAGGAACAGGAAGCAATTTGGCCATAGAAGTGTTGTAAAATATTCTCTACTGGATTAGGAACATTGATTTAAAAAAAAAATGTTTTTAAGGCATTATTTGGTTGAATAGAACTTTAATTTCATCCTTTTCAAGATAATGTGTGAGAATGTACAAGGCACCAATCACTAACCACATCACTGCACTACCAAATCAAGGAATGTCATCTTATGTCCAATCTAAGCAGAGAAAATTACCACAAAAGAATTTTTGGTGCCTTACATAATGACCCTTCCCCCTTTCCCAACAGAAAAAAAAAGACAGAGACAGGCAGAGAGAGAAGGAAGAGGAGCACATAGAGATGGAAAAAAATAGTCAGAGAAAGAGACATGAATACAGATAGAGACAGGCAGAGATGCAGAGACAATCAGTGAGAGAGAGACAGATGGACAGAAAGAGAAAGAGAAAGATGGATGGACTGAGAGACTGAGAGGCAAAGAGATATAGATAAAAAGAGAGATATACATTTAAAGAGATATACAGAGAGAAAGACAAAGAGAGAGATAAAAATGGGGAGGAAACGCAAAGACTCACATAAAGACAGAGAACAGATAGAAACAGTAAGAGGTTAATAGAGACAAACAAATAGAAAGTGACCATCAACAGAGGTATAAAGAGAGACAGAAAAAGGCAGAGAGACAAAGAGATAGACAGTGAGAGTTAGAGAAGAGATAAATAGACAGAGACAGAAATTTAGGGAGTAACAAAAAGGGAGAGCAAGAAAGAGTCAGAGAGAGAGACAAAGAGAGATAGTGAAAGAGAGAAGACTAGCAGCATACACTGACCTCCCACAGCCTGCAGCATCGACCCAGCTCATCAGGCAGAGTGGACAGAGGTTTGTTGTGGCTCAGATCCAGAGACTGTATAGAGGTCAGCTGGCCAATCTCCCTGGGTAACTGGAGGAAAAAAGTGTTTTACTCAGAAGCTATAGATACCTGATTTGGATACACTAATATGAGTGGGATATTTTTCGTTATTGTTTTGTTCTCTATCTTTCTTTTTTTAATATATTTTAAAGATAAATATCAACCTCAAAACTCTTGTTTCTCAACCACGCCATCTACTTTTTGATGTTACAGCATGCTAGAATCTGTGCTGTACATAAAGGGCTTGAATCATCCACTGACATTCTTAGAAAGTGAATATTGTTTTTCTTTTCTATTAAGACTGCAGCCACATGTTGAGTTACAGCCCTTAATTTTAAAAGGGACCTGAACTGAATGTTTGTAAACAATGATGAGCAAAACGGTACGGCCTAAAGTGCCCCTTTTTTTTTCTTGCATCTACAGAATGATGGGATTATGATGAAAAAGATGAAATTTTAACACAAAAAAGGATCAAAATGCTAAATGCATTGCAGCTCTAACAGCACCCTGTACATCACATAACAAGGGAGTAAAAAACTTGGTATAGGGAATCTTCACGTTATAGGATGTGTGGAGTTACCATATCATGTTTCATGGTTAGGTAAGTTATAACTTTACTAAATCCTTTTTTCTGACAAATTTTCCCCATAACATTGAAGCATTGGTTGCAATTTTCAAAATAAATTATTTTGCTCTCAAGCGCGCATTACTTCTTTATCTCTACGTACATTTTTCTCGCAAAATTTTAATATACTGTGGCAACAGTGACATCATACAAATGCATTCCAAATTTAATACTTCATTAAAATAAGACCCTACAGTAAAATAAACATGTAAGTCACACAGATGAGGCAAGAGGAAAGACCATCTTAGAAATGCTGAAGCCACGTGATAGTGTTTGAGGATTGGCAAAGTCAATGTTGAGGTAAGCAGAGATGAACAATATAAGGACTGACACAAAGGGAAGAGGAGAGAAAATCATAAGCATACACTCATACATAGATACAAAGAGTGACACAAACTTTGACATCAGTTTTTTCTATAAAATTCTGAAAAGTCAAGTCTAAATTTTAAAAATTGAAAAAAAAAGAAAACTTAAGGGCGAGAAAAGACTCTGATAATAACAACTGAAAAAAATCATCCTAAGAACTGGCATTGTTTATACACAGGAATGAGGAAAGTTTAATATATCAAAGTCCTCAAATTTACCTCTGCTATCTTGTTATGAGACAAATGCAACTTTTCCAGTTTGCTCCACAGTTTGGCTGCATCCAAGTTTATCTGGTCAAAAATGATGATACAATGGGCATTGTGTGTCATTTATACATAATGACTTGCTCATGAAAGATAGATTGAAGGAGTGAAGAAAGCAAGAAAAACAAAACAAAACAAAAAAAAAAACCAAAATACATCAAAGTCGCCTCTACATTTTTAATTTCAAGGTGATGTTTAAAACTTAACTATAAATCAATAGCATAATGCCCAACTAAGGTGGATATTGTAGATCTTATACTGATTTTTTAGGCAAGTACACAAAAACAAAAAAAATTACCTGAGCATCTTTTTCCTTCTTCTTTGTTTTTTTTTTATATTTTATCTAAGCCTGCAATTTTCTTTAAAAAGGCCTTTCTTACAAGAATATTCTGATCAATCTCAGATGTACTGATGGGTCTTGAGAAGACTTCAAATGTTGGCAATGCGAGCAAGGTTTTTAATATTAATTATTTGCCTAAATTTTGGAACAGAATTGATTCGTCTCTACGTACTATTCATTATCGAAAACTTCAATGAGGGGACTTTTAGACTTTACTAATCATGGGCAGAAACTGTATAAAATGGGACCCACATAAAAAAGCAACATACATTACAATTCTTTCCTTTTTTACATTAAACATGTAAAATATGTTCCACAAAAGGAGTTGAGGAACAGATCCATATCACAATTTTTAATTACAGAAATTATCATTGCTTGTGCAAAAAATTTTAGCAAATTTATTGTTTTAGGCATAAACCCAATTTGGGTTTACTAGAACATGGAACCCCCTAAATTTTGACCTGGCATGTAGACTTTCCCTTAAAAGTCAAACATGTACATCTGCAACTCAACTCATAGAGTTCTGCTACACTCTTTGTCTCTATGGAGCAATTGAGAGGAATCTCAAAAAACCACATACACCCTCTCTCTCTCATACACACACACACACGAACACTATTAACAAGAGCTAGTCCTTACCTTAGGAATGTTATTACGAGACATCATCAGATCTTTGAGTTTGGCCGATTTCCACATGGAAGGACAAGGAAAACCAGTCAGCCCATTACAGGATAAGTCCACAACACGCACACTGGAGTTGTTTGAAACAAATATATATCCATGTATATCAAATATATTATATTACCATTTTTCTCCCATAAAAGTTACCAGATTTGAGTAATAAAAATTCTTTATGTCAGATTCATACAGCTTTGAAAAAAATGTCACAATTTCTTGTCGATCTCAGTTTAAATTCAAAGAGGGCCTATTGCATGCACAATGAAGATGTGAAGAGTCATGATCATCAAAATGACATAATATACATCTCAGCAGTGTTATACAACAATGTTTTTTTTTGTTTTTTTTTTATATCATCAACAATAAAAACCAAGGTGAGTGATGCCAAAAGACATTTGAAAGTTTAGAGAAATGGTGTAATTTTCAGAATATGTGAACGTTTTCTGTACCCCTTTTTTACTTATGAAAGTATGATTTTTTTTTTTTAAATAGCAAAAAATTTTGCAGTTCCAGGTATCTTGCAAAAAAAAAAAAAAACAACTCCACTAGGATGTCACAGAAGTAATTGAGCAAACAAAAAAAATTCGACGAAAACCAAAGCAAATGTTTTATAAAATAGATTAATCAGATTTTTTTTCTCAAAAGACATCAATCTTACCGCAATGAATAAGAGAATATCGGCAAAAAATTAGTGAGACAGATTGATATCGGAGATGAACTTATATCCACATACTTTGGCAACTCCAGAATGAATCTTGGCACAAAGAATGGTTCCTTCTCCGATATTTTATTGTTGCTGAGTTTTATCGTGCTGAGTCGAGTCAGAAAAGCAGCCACAGATTCACTCGGGAGAACATCTGGGAGAGAAATAAGCATCAACAGGAAACTGAAAGGCACTAGTACATATCTAACGAAGAAATTTTTACATTCTTCCAGAGTATTAACTCATAAACCGTTGCTGGACGATGGGAGCGTCCAATAGTTTGTAAAATTCACAGTACTGGACACCAGTGTAAGATGGGTTTGTTCTGTTTCTATTAATTTGTTTTGATTTTAATACTCACAAATTGTTCCAAAACTACTTTAAATGCCCCGGGACTACTTCCTTCACGTTTTAAATTACACAATTTATCTGATTGCTTTGTGTGAGAAAAAAAAACTTAACGGTTTAAGAGTTAAGATAATGGAACTGTAAAATGCTTTATTTTACCTTAAGCAAAAAAAGCAAATTTAAACTGAGAGAAACAAAAGATGATATTATGCTAAACAAATCAGGAGAAAGAGCATGTTTGAGTTTTGATTTGTTTTTTTTTTTGTATAGGATCAAATTTTCAAAAACACATTTTTTTTTCATTTTAAAAAGTGAACAACTGTGTTGAGCTTACATAAAATGTTTCTGGGAGGCGGTCCATATTATGCACAAGGTGTATTTTAAATATTTTAAATCATTGCTAGAACCAAACGTAGATTTTCATCTAAATATCTTTAGAGCAACTCTTAATGCTTTGTTTTTTTTTAGGGAAAGGGATGGGTCTTCATGACAAAATGGTATAGGAACACATTTTAAATTTTTTTTGTTCCACCTTAACTTTGCACAAAATGCATAAGAAATGTTTGATGGAGGTAGATGAAGTGTAAAAGATTTTGCAAAAGTCACAATGTGTCATCAAGTTTGCAATTTTGAAATAGGGCCCAACTTTTGACTGATTGAAAGAAGAATTTTATGACACAAGGTGAGACTTTGATTAAAACACAAAGAGCTTTCCCTTTAAGCCATTCACATAAACATTGAGGCAAAAAGACATAGATTTCCAAATTCCAAATGAATCCATAGAAATAAGAATTTCTGAATCACAGAGGAAGAAGTGGCATAGAAAGTGTGTGT
>BLXT01003865.1:811508-825031 GCA_019648995.1 Plakobranchus ocellatus | reverse complement strand
AAGAAAGAGAGAGAGGTTTGGTTTGATTTTCATATATAGCCTGTCCACAACAAGGTGATCTCCTATCCACTACTCTCTCCCCCCCTCTCCAAGCAATGGAGGGGGAGAGACAGAGAGAGAAAGAGAGAGAGACAGATAGACAGACAAACAGAGAGAGAACATAAGCAAAACAATTCAGACACATCAAACTGACTTGTTGTATATCTGACTGGGCTCTAACAAAAACTGACGCATCCAATTCAACAGATGAGTCAGCACTGCTCCCTTCCTCCCTGCTGGACTGCCGGAAAGAGCGATGTTTTTCTCTCGACTTGAACTTGCGTAACCACGGGCCTAAGGTCAATAAGATTAGAGGAGCACACTTAATCTTTTGTTAAACATAAAGTGAAGTTCAATTTCTCTTCTCCTTCCAAAACTATAAATAGCATTTCCAGTAACTATTGTCACAGTCAGGCAGTGACATTTTAGTGATGAAAGGCACTTCACAAACACAATACTAATATATATATATATATATATATATATATATGTATGACAACATTGTTAGAATTATGTGTCCTACAAAAAAAACAACCTCCTGAATGTAATTACACAAAAAATACAAATTTTGATTTGAGAGACTTCATTTTATTTCAATTAAGAGAAAACAAAAAAGCAATAAAACTTTGTTATGTTTATGAATTGCACTAGATCTGTTCAGCCTTTTTTTCCCCTCACTCTATTCTACTTAATTCATGGTTGCTACTGGACCAGACTAGCTCATTGCCAACAAATCTGAGAGACTTCAAAATTAATGTTGTTTATCACCTAGTGAGCATACAGCACTGCTTGATTTATATGCTGCATGTTATGCATTACAATGCAAACATTAGGCCATTGATCTTTTTAAAGGTGTTGAAAAGGTGCTTGAACTCTTTTATGTATCTGATTTAGTGTAATTATGAATTATCTTACTTGTCATATTTCAAGCAAGTTTATGTATATCTTGCAAAAAAAAAATTTTTTTAAAAAAGGCAAAGCGGCAAATTTGATAGTAAAACCTCTGATTACTCTATCATTTCTGTCAAGTAGACTTGTTCACATGTGAGCATTGACTGTTTCCAGACTTGCCACTCTTTTATAGAGGGCAGGTACAAGGTGTGTTACTGGAATATGGGGGGGAAGGAGCACTTTGTAGACGGCAAAATTCAATACAAAATTCAGAATTTCATTGAGTTTTCAAAAATGTTAAGTAAATGAGTCCAACTATGTTTCCTTATATCACTCTGATCTTTCATAAAACAAATACCTACTTCTATTTTTTATTGCACTCTGATCTGAAGACTTTATGGAAGTATCCGAGGGTCGGCGGGGATCAGCAGGATTAAAGGGTATATTTGCGCCTGTGAGCGTTGTCTGTTTCCAGTCTTGCCACTCGTCTACAGAAGGCATGTACACAGGTGTGTCGCTGGAATATGGGGGGAATGAGCACACTGTGCATGATGGGTCAGAACACGCTGTTTGATAAAAAGATAAGAAAACAGTACACATATTTTAGATAAGATTTTATGCAGAATGGTTACTTTCAATAAAAATCTTTTTTAGTATAAAGATTGGTGGAAATTTTTTACAACCAAAACCCTTTTACAAATAAAAGAAAATGAATTCGTCTAATAGCTCACTGAGACTAAAACAATTCTGTAAGGAGCAATTACTTCTCAGAACATAACAACCCTTTTATCTCTCTATGATAATTATCAAATCACAGATGAAATCATTTTCCAATTTACCTAGCCTGTATCAGTTAATACAATTCATACTAGGGCTCAGCATCACTAGCAACAGCTGCCCAGTAATGGCTTGCCATAGTTAAACTGAGTCTATGATCTAGATGTTGTAATTGACATGCTTTTGAGTACTACTGTTCCTCACTTACAAACAAAAACAATTTCTTTAGTTTCAGTTTGTTGAAATTGTTTTGGAAAGGCTCGGAGTCAAATTAATCAATTTCCAAATGATACAGAACCAAGCAAACTGCAATAGAATTGACAAATCTACTCCTGCCATTTAAATTCTAGATTAGATCTAGTACTGGAAATAGGCCTGGAGCATGAAGGAAAGTCTAGATGTCCTCTAAGCCAGACTCTTGGATTAAGGTCTAAAAACTGATTCAATATATAAGCTTAACAAGTGACAGAATCTATACCTAGAGACTATGTGAAGCTGAATCATTTTGAGAATAAAAGATATTAGTGGGAGAAAATTTCAAAGCAAGACATATACTGATTTGTATGATCATATAACAACATTAGTGTACTGAGGTCTTAAGTCCACTATGATGACAGCCAACATTATGCTCACTTACAAGGATTGTCAATTACATTCAAGAACCTCATAATCTCTTCTTAAAATCTAAACTTTATAATCTTTAGATCAAGGTCCACTTTTAAATTTTGCAATCAACACCCAAATTTCAATTCTAGAATCTCAAGTTCATCCCTATTTTTAGATTCTAGAAATTTTATTTTGGAAAGCTAAAGTTTTGATTCCAGTTTTGAAAATTTGAATTAAGCATGGATCTAACTTTTGGAATCAAACATCCAAACCCATATAAATCTAGATAATGGAATCAAACCTCTAATCTACAAACACTTTTTACCATCTTCATGAATCTGCAGCCCATCAAAAAAATTGAGTGATTCTGCTGTGGGTGAACTTGGGGTTGTATTGCTTGTCGTGACAGCTGCAGGAAAGATATGGGATGGATGAGTAGGGGATGAGCCCATCACAGAGTCAACATCACCATCCGACTTGTAGCGCAAGTGCCGACCTAGTATCTTGCTGCGGTGCCGTCGAGGATTGATACGAGGGTGTGTGCTTGGACGCTTCAACCAAGCTATTGAAATGTCTGTGACGGAAAGCATGGAGGAATAAAAAAAACTAACAAGTTTGAATGAGAACCCCTGGTAAATCAAAAAACCACAATGAATAGAAATACCAAAATTAATATCAAGGCCTTGTGTGACTGAGCTTGAGCAATCAAAAAGAAAAAAAAGATTTTCATGTTCAAGGATAGTTTTCAAAACATGATTACAGAAAACATCTCAATATTTATAGGGAACAATATGGTCGTTATTATTGACAGTCAACTAAAATTTTGAGGAAAAAAAATGCTATGCTATTATTTTGTGTAATATCAGCACAAAATGAATTGCTTTAAGGCAAAAGCAAAAGCTAAAAGAAAAAAATTCCTATGTAGTGCAACAAGACCAGAGAAATTTTCTTATTCAGTTTGAGAAAAGTCTGGTAGCATTACAGATCATCTGATGTCTCTAGATGCCAAGGAACACAATTTTCCACGGTCATTTTTGCTGTGAAACTTTTAATAGTGTGGTGACACAACACATTTGATTCACTTCTTCCAACAGTAGTCTTTTGTCTGTGAGAAAGACTTCATGAAGACAGGAAACACAACATGCTAAATGTAAGCACAAAAAAAAAGATATAAATATAATTGCCCCTAAGAGATGTGAAGTCTTACAGATGCTCAGACAGGCAAACTTAAAAGTAACCACAGAACTGAGCAATAAAAATTAGCAGATAAAAGCTCTAAAAAAGCAAAACCAAGAAATTTGCCACCTACGCCTGGTTTTAGCCTTGGTCCCATTTGCAAGGCTGGTCAGCTCATCAGCCGAGGTGTGGTAGCGGAACATCCTGTGTCTTAACAATTCTTCCCCCTGCCACCTCATGGCACCCCCACCAGAGTCAGAGAACAAGCCTTGTTGTAGACCATGCTGGAGGCGTCTGTTCCTCCGCTGCTCACTGTCTTTGATCTTTGCCACAAATCTCTTGCTGGTTAAAGAAGTTAAGTCATTCCTGGGATTGGATGCAGGACTATGGACAAGGGTAGGCAGGACCCACTCAGGGCGCAAGTTGCCCAGATTTAAGCTCGACCACAAAACTGTACCAGCTGTAGGAAACCATGTCAGAAGAAAAAGATGTTTTTACATGGAAACAAAATTTGCAGACCAGTCTCCTTGCTGCCTTGTAAAAAAAAACATATAAGAATGACTAAGAATCTCATTGCTCACTGCTAGCTCGAAAAGACCTGGCATTTTTTTCTTCATACTAAAGCTCTCTGTTTATCTCTCAAGTAAAATCCAAGTTCTGATAGGGAACAATTGAGGATAACCTGGCCCAAGAGAGTTTATTTGTATAAACTACCAGATCTCTCCATAACACATACAGACAACAATCACATAATGTTTTCTTTCTATTCCAATTTGTTGAATGAATTTGAACGGTTTGTCTTTGAGGTGTGGTTTTTAATGTGTGTATCTGATTTTTTTTTTCAATATGAGAAATAGAACAAACCAACATAATTGAAAGTCAAAGGAGAGAAGGGAAAGATAGCATGATAAACATAATGGTGAAAGAAAGGTATATAAATATATTTGCATTTACATTAACAAGACCTAAGACAATTCCTTCAAAGCTTCACTTACTCTCTTTATCCTGACCAATATGAGACAGCAACATGCCACTGATGTCATGATATTCCAGCTGCAGGCTCAGCTTCAGTGATGTCTGCACATCTCGCACTTCCTGCTCAGCACAAACACATGCACATCAAAATTCTTAATGTACACATCACCTTTCTAATGAAAGCCTCCCTATCCTCACTCCCCTTTTTCACAAAAAGTTCTTACAATTAATGTGAACTTCAACAATGAATCTCAAAATTAATGGCCCTTACGTGTTTGGCTGTTTGCTCCTTCAACTGTTGCCTCTCTTTTCATTAATGACAAAGGAAAGCAAAGAAAATCTCACCTCTGATTTTACAAAATAATAAGATATTTTGCTAAGTCAGGGGCAGATACAGAAGTGAATAGCTCCCATTTAGAAAATGTTACAGAGTTTCAATATTTTGGAAGCTACTGAATGCTAACATATGACAGCATCATGGGAAAAGAAATAAAAATCAATATTGTACTGGCCTCTGCAGTCTTTAAGCAAATGAGAGTAATTTTTAAGTTGAGTGTAAATAATACCAAAAGGTTCAATACAAGTCAAATGGTAGATCAGTCTTACTGTCCATTTGTGAGACTTAGCACTCTGGAATACAGATATAAAGCAAACTTCAGAGTTTTAGGGGGCAATGGCTTCTGGAATCTTTAAGGTGATGGGAATAGAGGATTTTTAGCAAGGACTCAATTGTGTTGTGGAGAAAGATCAAAAGAGACTGAAGAGATAACTGCAACACAGCGTGCAAAAGAAGAATCATCATCCACTTATTGCTCTCAATTAAAATCCACTAAATAAGAGAAAAAGAAGCAGGCAAAAATGTTTTAAACTTAAATAATACAGAGAGTATAAATTTTGTTGCTGTTCTCTGTTCCACATGGCATGATGAATAATATATTTCATACTTCTAAGGCTATTTTTGGTGAACTGTTCTGCCTTATATTTCTCAACAATTGAATTTTTTCTCACTATGGCATTCTATCATCGTCTTTCCACTTCAACTGGAGGAAACATTTGTGCACTGTGCTGACAATTTGCTATACAGGGTAACACACTATAAAACATTCTAAGAAAAAGTGACAATAGGAATCCTTGCTCACTGCTAGCTCTAAAAGACTTGGCCTTTTTTCTCCATACTTAAAGTTGTTTTTTTTTATCTCTCAAGTAAAATCGAAGTTCTGATAGAGTACAATTTAGGATAACCTGGCCCAAGAGAGTTTATTTGTACAAACTACCAGGCCTCTAAGTAACACATTCAAATAACAAACACATAAATAGAGAGAATTCAAGAATGCAAACTATAATTTTCTTCATGATAATATTAACTCTGAAAAGAATACAGAAAATGGTAGAACTCATTTTAATTAAGTAAAAATATAAAAAGAGAAACTTAATGAGACAAACTTTAACTACTTTTGTGAAGCAAGCAACTGACCTGCTTTAAAAGCAGCCGGACCAGTTCTTCGTTTTTATGCTTCACTGCCAGTGAGAGTGGAGTATCCATGCCTTTGCCGATATTCACATCTGCTCCCACCTCAATCAGGCACTCAGCACCCTGATGATTTAAATTTTTTTTTTGTGATGATTGACTTATATTAGAAGATAAATAAACTAAACTTTAGAAAAGTACTCAAACAATTATTTTAAAAAGTAGAATATTCAGGATCATTTGTCAAAATCCAAGTATAATTTTTAATTCTTTCCAACATTTTCACTCTTTCAGTTCTGCCACAGCACAGAGTTCCCAGACAGACCACAAATTACTTGGAATAACTCTGAGTAAAACCTTACTTGGAATAACTCTGAGTAAAACCTTACTTGGAATAACTCTGAGTTACCTTACTCTTGCCAAAATTGGTTCAGCTGGATTTAAACTAAGAATAAAAAAGCTCTCTCTAATTAAATGTGAAGCTTCGATCTGTATGTCACTAAAACATGTTACAATTTTCAGCACAACCAGGTCTTAAGTATTAAAACATGTGAAATGTCATGGATAAAATACATGGTTGAAGAGCATACAAGACCCAACAATTTATTTGAAATTTGGATGATCCCTGTACAGATTGAGAGAGACTGACCGCAATGAAGCCTTTCGAGCAAGCAGCAAGCAGCATACGAGATTTGAGATCTTGTTCTATACCAATCACATACAGACATTCACTTGCCAAATCATGGAGACCTAATGAGAGATAATGATGAACAACAAAATTAAATATATTTGTACTCTTCCTCAATAAGAATTTGGTGCAAGAGAGTCCACTTTTCATGAGATTTCTTTCAATACAGAGAAATAACAGTTCATCAAGGAAAGTAAAAATTTCTAAATCAAAGAGGGAGACAAAAAAAATTTATCATGGTGAAAATATAAATTATAATTCTTTTTTCACAGCTATTTCTCAACAGCAATGCTAAAATTCATAAAACTGTATTGACAAATAACATTTTAATATTTTCTTGCTTTCTGTATGTAATAAGTATTCATTGATATTGAACTATTAACTGCAGAAAAAGGAAAAAAAATAGCAAATTATTGGTACAATATCCCTGGTGCCAAGATATAAATGTGAAACCTTAACAAATAAAATAAACTTCTTCACTTCAGTAATAATCCACAATACACTTCTTTTTTTTTCTTCAAAAGACAATAACTGCATTTTAAAATTATTGTAACAAAAAACAAATGTGGATAACTTGGCATAATGTTTGCTGAGTAAAAATTCCATATTTGATTACAGTAATTTTATGATTGTTTTGTCCTTTTTTTTGTTTCCTTAATATTACTCTTTATGAACCAGCCATTTTGCTTCTGAGAAACCTTGCCTTTGAACTCCCAATGGAGCACAGGCAATCTCAAATCAAATTTGAAAAAAAGCACTTTGATCCCAGAAAGAGCTTTAAAATCTCTTATATTTCCTGGGCTTTTCCACTCTTTCTCTTCTCAGTTTTGGGACAGCTTCTTGATTTGTGTCATCCTGCAACATGATTATCAAATTTATCTGAGTCTAAACTTTGTTTTTAAAAAAAAAAATTCTCATTATATAAGAGGTTTAGCTCTCACCATGATCATCACTGCATTTCTCCAGGATCTGAAAAAGGAGCTCATGACACTCCTGGTCGACCAGCACTTCAGCCATGTTACTCATCTGGCCTGTTTGTTCAAGCCGCGCCACTGAATCTAAATTACTTCCCCTGCTACTACTGCCAGTCTCCTTGACTTCACACCCATCCACTGTACGCTCTGCCAAAATCTGCATGGCCACAATTGCCTTGCAAATTTTAGAATAAAAAACATAATTATTTTATTTCACAAGATTTTCTCGAACTTGGTAACCATAAATTTATCAGATTTTGACTTCTCGAAGTATAATTCCAACACTTTTAAAACTTTTTACTGGTCAATTTTTACCCACAAAAATCTATATTTCTACAAAACAACAATGAAATGAAACCCAATATGCATAGCCCTACATATTTATTCAAAGATGCTGCAATCCAAAATTTACCAAAACCTTTTAAAAAAGGATGGACAAGATAGGTTTTTAGTTGTGCAAAAACTAATACTATGAAAATTAATCTGTCAATGTTTTCTTAAAATGGGACAATTTTCATCTTTATCCCAAATCATAAGAAGGCATGTTTAATGAAAAGTAGAAAAAAATGAGTTTGAAGTCAATTCAAAATACAAGTCAATCTATTGCAAAAAAAGTACTTGATACTAGCTTGATATATTTTTTAAAAATGCCAATATGTGACCCACCCACATAAAATGGGTCCTTTGGCTGCAGCTGCCCAAAAAACATGCAAGGAAAAAATGCAATTTTGAATGATTTAAAAGTTGATCTATTTGTGAAGCTCAAAAATTTTACTCTAAACAAGATCAAAAGTTTCAAATATTTTTATTTTAATTCAATTCCATTTTTCATGACAAAACTCATATTGTATGAGTGGATTACACATTGATCATAAAAATCTAAAATATTGAAATGTTTTCACTTGCAATCAAGAAAGACATTTTCCCCTCTGTAATGAGCAAAAAGCACTCAAACATTAGATATCAGTACTCTGAGTGGTCATACTCTTTATTGTATGATTTCTTTAGGCTTGGAAAATTTTAATACATCTTTTGAATTTCATTCAGTCTCTTAGGAAACCCATCCTCCCTGAAATTTTCACATTTTTTTTAAATCCCAAAAACACTTGTTTAGTCAGAACAGGTTTTAGTAAGAGAGAGTTTCGAATATAGTGTGTACAAACTAATGGCACAAACTGCCCTAACTCTAACTCTTAGGTGAGACCAGACTAAGTAAATAGCTCTAAATAAGACCAGAAAAAATGAACAGAAAAAATCCAGACATGTCTGTTAAAAAGCTTATAGCCTAATTTAGCTTCATCCACCAACCTCCTTCTGTATAACTAAAGAGTGTGGATGGTTTCTCATGGTGGACCTGATGATACTGGCTAGTTCTCTGCACTTTGCGATGGACTGAACTAATTGGGAATGACACAAGATCTGGATTGCCCACAGGCCTTTCTTCTGGATATCTGGAGATCATCAATATGCACTGATTTTAGTTGGTAAGAGAAGGAAGACATGAGTTTTTTAAAAGGATTTTGCTTAAGAAGCTTAAGACCTTCTGTACCTAAAGCAATTAAAAAATTTACGATTTTTTAAAAATTCAGTAATGTAGGTGCACACCTAGCCTCAATTTGTGGTACTGCTATACAAATATATATGATAAAAGATGAAATTGATTGTTGTTATGTCTTCTTTAGTGTAAAGTAACTGATAAAGCCAACAAGGGCGAAATGTCTTTCATGTCTATATAAATTTAAACTCTTTTGTTCAAGAGAAATTTAAGATTGTGATTATTTTATACATTAACTTTTAGCTGGCAGACAAAAAAAATGTATTTTTAAGTTTAATTAAAGGGGTGGAAATATTTAACAGAAATTAAGGCTTTGCTTCTCTGATGAGTATATCATTTCACTAAGTAAGATTAAGTTAATCATAAGAAAAAAAATTTCTTTCTTCTTTGATTTTTTTCTTGGTTTAACTATTAAGAAAGAATATTTACTTGACAAATCATTACTACAGAGCGTATGTTCTTTCATTAGTTGCACCTTTCCTGAGCATTCAGCCTTTAAGAATACCACTACGGTTCGTACAATACTGTTTGAGCCACACACAACCCATACATTACTGAGCGATCTCAGATTTCTTAGCCCTCACTAGACCAACCATTCGTGTAGGATGCAACCCAAAGCAGTCAATTCCTTGCAGATTTCTGCCTGAGTTTTCTAATCCTTGTTTGGTAGTGTGACAGAGTGACTCATCAGTTATCAACAATATTTGTGCCAGAAATGATAAAACAGCAAGATCTATTAAGGTCTGATTTCACTAAATTTATATCCTTCAGACAATTCCCTACATTATATAAGGCCTTGTTTCATGCATAATGTTGGTCCACTCTACAAGCTGGTGGATCAAAGTTCAATCCAAGTTACAACGATTTTTCTATGAACAGCAACTAAATCTAATCTCACTATGTAATCTCACTACATTACTTCCAATCTTTTAAAAGGTTTTGAAGGTGAAAAACATTTTTTAAACCCAAGGACTGACGATGAGCATGCCAAACTGCCTAAAACACTGACCACTGACCTAGATCTCTAGCTTGTCCCCCTCCCTTTAGGCTTTTCTAAGTTTGTATACATAGATTCAATTTGCCTATTTTTACCTCCAACATTTCTATTGCCAACAATACTTGTGATTGATTGACTAAATAATTGTCCACAATCTTTGATTTCCTTAAAAATGTGAATATGTTAAAACAATGTATCAAAGAAGTTTCTTGACTTATTAAGACAAGAGCAAAGAATTTTGAAAAATTACAATAAAGCAAGGAAAAAACACCTACAAAAAACAAACTCACTTGAATTGTACGTGAACCTCTTCATGCACATGATGATCTTGTCCACAACACCATTAGAGCAAAGAATCTCAGGGCCACTGGCTTAATGAGATAAAAGACAAAACTTTTCAGGTTTTTAGCAGGACATCATTGCTATGCTAACTCAATATACTTGTGTAATGACAATTATGTCAACTTAATATATGAAATGACAGTCATTACCTTATTAACTTAATAGGTGTGATGACAGTGATGAACGCAATATTCAAGACAGCCTCTGCTACAGTAAGTCAGTACTTATAAAAAAAAGTCATTCTCATATTAACACAATAAAGGTAATGATAGCCATTGCTACATTGACATAATGTGTGTGATGAAATATGCAACAGAGAGGGGGAGGCAAAAGAAAGAGAAAGGAGAGAGTTTTAGAAAGATAGCGAGGCACAGAAGGAGAGAGAGAGAGAGAGAGAGAATGAGGTATGTCATAAACACAGAGGATGAAAACCACTTACTTGCTCCCCCCAAAACAGCCAGCAATTCAAGGGCAGCCTCCTGCAGATATTCATCTCCAGCGAAATTGTCCATGGCCTCCAGATTGCGTAGGTGGATGCTGAACACAAAACACTGATGGCGAACTAGATCTGAAATCATGAGGGTTCATAAAATCATATTGCTTCAGGCTTAACCAATTAAAATAAATAAAATCATTCTAATAACTTCCATGCAAATAAAAATAAAAAAAAAAAAGAAATGTTATGAAAACATACAGTTTTTGTTTAAATATCAACAAAGGCCTTTTTTCCTTTTTCTAAATCTCAACAAAATTTTAATTTATCGTAAAAGTAAAATTGAAAGTTTAAGACAATTCTGTTACAACTGGGAGAAATTTTAGTCCTCTAAAGCCAGGTTAATAGCTGATATTAAACAAAATGAGATAATTGCGTAAGTCAGATTTTTATCTGGATCTTTATTTTAAACTGGCAGGATTCAGCTTATTAAAAATTAAGAAAAAAAATCTCCACAGACTCAGACACAATCATAGGAAAAATAGAAAGACTTTGTTTGATCCATATAGGATAAAAAGTTTTAAATGGGTTGCTAAAATCATCTTTTCTGCCTTGCTGTCTTGCTGTTCATAATCAACAAGTATCTGGCAATCTCTGCACGAAAATCTAGCAAAGTATATACTGTGCAGTAATCTACATTGAGACCACCCGTTTCTCATGATTCTTGCATTTAACAACTGTGTGGGACCAGGCTTAGGGCAAAGAACACATTTACGAGATACAGGCTTCTAAGTCAGCACTGGTTTTTATAATCACTGATTCGAAAGAGAAAAAAAAAATGGGTATGCTAGCTTATCTCAGAAACGATCAGTCCAGATTGAATTAATTTTTACTCACTATTCAACACAAAAAGTTTAGCTTTGATTTTTTTAAAAGTCTATTAGGCTAAGGGACTTTTTTAAATGGGCAAACACTATTGCATTTTGTAACTATGGAAAGCATATTAAAAAACAGACAGATTATCCAACAACTCTCTTATGTTTATGATTTAAAAAGCATTAAATCTAAACTTACCAATATCAGCCAAACAGGCAATTGTACTGATAATCTCACACTGAACTTTGCCATCCCTGACAAACCTGTTGATCATCCCAACCAGTTGATTCAGCAGATCTCCATCATAATGAGCAATCTTCTGTTTGTGCTCATTTCTAGAAAACGACAGCAACAGAAATGTCATGTCAGTGATTTAGAGCAACCGCAGGTCATAATTTGAACTTTAAAAAAATTGCTATTGATATAGCCTGACATTGTTTTCTATAATCTCTTTTACAACGAGAACCATGGGCTAGAGATGTAAGTATTACCTCACTTCCCATGATATTTTATAGCAGGGGAGAAGCAGGACATAAACTTTTTTTTTTTTTAAGTAGTGTAATGGGCAACATTCCAATAGTTAGGATTGGTTTCAAGGCATATGGACAAAAAAAAAAAAGGGTTACAATCTTTCATTAAACAGCCTCTGACTGCAATGGCAATGAGTTTCTTTTGTTTTTTTTGTTTCAAGTTTGAGTTTTTAGTCCTTTTCTTTTTGGTTCATTGGGATATTCTTATGTTTAAATGTAAGACTATGCAATTAGCAATTAACTAGTAATAACTTTGATGTGCACATTGGTTTCATGACTGTGGCAATAGAAGACAGGAGATGCAGATTCTTGACAGGTTAAAAAAAAAGAGAGGTTCATGAATCCAAAAAAAGGTAGGCAACAGAAGCAGAGATAGAGAATCACAAAAAGGGAAAAGAGAGAGAGCAAGGGAGAGAGAAAGAAAAAGAGAAAGGCCCATGAGAAAAGAGATAGACACAGAAAAAGAAAAAGAAATAGGGGAAGACAGAAAAAAAAAGGAAAGATAGAAAGAGAGCTAGAGAAGAAAAGAGTGAAAGGGGATGACTGAAAGAAAGAGAAAAAGAAGCAAGATAGAGAGAGAGACATGGAGAGAGAGAGAGAGATAGAGAGAAAGACATGAAAAGGTGATACTCACTGAAAGATGCATAGGCCTCTCACAGCCTGACATGCGCTGATGATGACTTTCCTGTTCTTTCTGTGATGCCTCAAACCTTCAATGATGGCAATGTGTGAGTTTTTCTCCATCAGGGATTTGCACAGATTTTCTGGAATAAATGAGAATGAGATGAAAAATTGCATTCATGAATCCAATATACAGAATTATACAATGCCAGCTATGCTAATTGATTGCCTAGTAAAATCTTATGCTATGCTCAAGTAGCCTGTAAATGTTTGCAATAACAATCAATTATGATGAAAATAAACAACTCTATTGCTACATGGTGGAAAACAAAATGTGAAGCTTATGAGCCAAAGAGAAAGCTTATTCCAGACATGCCTACCCTTAAAAATTTTTTTGAGGAACATCAAGGGCAAAAATGCGGAACATTATATAAAAATGCGGAACAAACCTGAATATGACGGGAACTGACGCTGATTAAACAAAAAAAAAAACACTCAATTTAACTAAGTGCCAATTTATCACAAAGGTGTACCTTTAGGACGGGGGAGAGTGTAGAGGATATCGGTTCCTGTCT
>BLXT01003865.1:791222-807997 GCA_019648995.1 Plakobranchus ocellatus | reverse complement strand
AAAGATGTTTGGGTCCAGGCTGGTATACAGTCTTCATTTTGTATTTACTCAAACCAAAGTTACTAAAAGCTGTGGTCCTGTAAATTTCGGTTTAAAAGGATTTCAATGTTCTTGATGAGTCAAAAAATAGGACATATTTACTTACAAGTAGAGAAAACAAACTACCAATTTGATTCTCACACAATGAAAAAAAAAAAAATTGCTTTAATCTTTTTTTTTTTTTTTTAAAGGTTACGTTTTTCCATTCTTATTTCAACTGATGAAATTATAGTTACACCTCAATCAAATATTTTTTTAAAAAATATAAAGAAAAAGGCAAAAACCAGAATAAGTAATGACTCACTTTCATGAAAAATATAAAGAAAAAGGCAAAAACCAGAATAAGTAATGACTCACTTTCATGAATTTCGTCATTGCTTGCATCTGTATAGCGGGCGCACAGCTCATCCCATCTCTGAACAACTTCAAACGGATTGTGATGCTTTTTAAGACGAAGTTCTGGGTTAAAAAAAAAAAAAAAAAAAATTTAACGGCCTGAATGATATTTAAAACCAAGAAAGGAAAAAGAAAACAGTTTATTACCAGGATACAGTGCACTTCACTTAATTCAACATCTCATAATTTGACATTTCCTATAATTCAGCACACTTAAAAGTGGTAAATAATACCCACTTAATCCTTACAGACTTTTGCCTAAATCCAGGTGCTGCTCAGTTCAATTATCTGAATTTGACAAGTCCTGTCTGGTTTTCAGAACAAATAAACCAAAATGCCTGTTCACCTCTCACAGTAAAATTATTATGCCCTATGACATAGACTATTCATTACGATTGAGTCACTGAGGGGACGATGAGATTTGGGATGGGGGTGGGGCACAGGAGAGGAGGAAAGGTGTGACACTAGGCTGGGCCTAAACCTCTTCTCACTGGCCTAGATCTAATGCTGCAATATGCAGGGATAGCAGTGGCAGGCATTTCCTGCTAGTATTCCTTACATGTGTGTGTGTGTGTGTGTGCACATGGCTGGTGGCCAGGGAGAAGACTGTGTTAGCTTCCCTTTATATTTAATTATATATGCTGTGGCAAAAGACCAGTTTATTGGCTACCTTTTTGGTGTACATTTACAATTCAGAGTTTGATCAGATATAACAGGCATCCTTTCTATCTCAATGATGGTTCAATAAATCACTTCAGATATATTGTGTGTTTTACAGATATAAATCCACCTTTTTTTATTCCACAATTTACAAATACTATCAGACATTGTAAGGCTAAAATCATTTAAACCTAAATACATGGCTACAACAAAATGGTTTTGAGACCTAAAATTATTTTACGCTTTCAAAATTGCCCTTGCTAAACCAAAAATGTTTAAACCAAAGTTAAATCTACAGACTGTAGAGTTTCATTTTAATTTTTTTCCACTATATATGTTAGCATAAAAGTGTTCTCTTTCTTTTTAATACATAAAGTAATTTTATGACCGTGCAAAAAAAAAAATGTTGCACACACAAAAATGTTTAAACCAAAGTTAAATCTAGTCTGTAGAGTTTCATTTTAATTGTTTTCCACTATATATGTTAGCATAAAAGTGTTCTCTTTCTTTTTACTACATGAAGTAATTTTATGACTCGTGCCAAAAAAACAATGTTGCACACGCAAACACACAAAGCAAGATTTACCCATGATCGGGGATATCAGCCAGCAACAGAACACATCAGCAGCCTCTGCAGGCAGACCTTGTTCGTGTATGACAAGATGGAGGAGGCTCAAGCAGTTTGTGAGAGGAGCATCTTCCAGGGTGAAGTGAATCCCCGAGCGGTCACGAAGAAACACGACTACATTCATTACTGAAATGAAAAATTGGTCATTATGAAAAATATGAACTTAAAAAAAAAAATATTTTCAGCATTGAAAACAGACATATTATAACTATATTTGAAGCAGTGCTTGTTTATGAAAAATCACATGCAAAAAAGAAATGGTACTCAAGTTATCAAAGTAAAAAAAATCATTTTTAAAAAGTCTTTGTCTCTTCATGTTTGAAAAGTTGCATCAAAAAAAAGAAAAAAAAAATTCTTTTCATCATTTCTCCTTGATTTGAAAATCAAAATGCTGTGTTCCCAATCACCCTGAACAAAAGTGCTTGCAAGTCCTTACAGATTGACAGCTTTTCTCAGATTCACACACAACTGTCAGAGAGAAATGAGTTTAATGAAGACTGGAGCGCAACCTAATGTTTGCTATTAACACATGAATGGGTTCCCTCAAGCAATTCTGAAGAATTTTGGTGAATTATTGTGGTGACACCACACCTTTTTTTTTTCAAACCATGTGTGAAAACTTTTTTGTCACTGTCTAATTAGTAAATTTCATTCACCTTGCTCTACTGGCGGAACTTTATTTAAAAGTTCATTGCTCTCTGCTGCTTCCTCGTCATCGTTTCCGCTGCTCCCTATCATTTTCTGGGAAGCAAGAAATAAAATTAAATTCACAGTTTGAATCAGAAATATCTTGATTTATTTCCCAAAATAGTCAATATTGAAAGAAACAAAATGCTGTCAGTTATTAATCATTTAATAGAGAAGTAAAGAGCTTAACCCCATTTCCAAAGCACGCATCTTGACTAGATAATGTGACTACAATATTTAATTTTGAATAAATCTGAAATTTATGAATGCCATGAGAAATTTTTAGGTCTATATGATGAGCAAAAAAAAATCATAAACCTTAATGAACTCGGCCATAGTGATATTGCTGTAGTTGAAGACTAAAAATCGTCAACTAAGGATCTGAAATAAATAAAGGAAAACATTGATTTACAAATCAAAACAAACAAAAAGTGGCAATTTCAATTTTTTTTTTTTTTAATTTTTGGAAAAAATATACCTTCAGTTACTTTGGATTATGGTGGCTGAAAATGAATTAATTAAGCCCAATTCAACAATGAATTTTGAAATACAAGCTGATTAAAAATTCAAGTGTTGTTTTTCACATAATTTATTATTGGTAAGATACTGTGACATCACAAACATGTTAACAGTCTAGCATAGTCTATATTTCTTTTTATGGGTGCTTGTCAATTGGAATTCATGGCAAGGATTGTACAAACAGTATACAATGATTGTATTCAACAGTTGTTGGTAAATTTTTACTTTCACCTGTCTACCATAAGCTACGAGCAAAATAAAAAAAACGTCAATGGCCAAATTACATGTAGATAGTGCCACTTTAATCTGGTTAATATCTTCACAAATTTTCATTTACAACAGGAATAATCTGTGGATCCTTTAATTTTACACATCAAAACTCAAAGATGTATATATCTTTCCAAGGCAAACATGAGATTGGTGCTTTAAAAAAAAAAAATAAACATTTGTCTAGGCTCTTAAGGTTTTAATCAGCTTTCAATATTCTGCGTTGCAACCTGTATTGTGATAAATTACTTTTACTCTAGAATCGGTTGAATTTTGGTCTTGGATCAGTTGATCTTGCACCAATAAGTGACTTTAAAATACAGTCTAGGCTTTGATAGACCAGAGGAAGTGATTTCATTTTCTTACTCATAAAGTAGAATAGCGTCTGGCTATTTTTTGCCCTAAAAATGCATATCTTGATAAGTGACATCTTTATTATTCACATGTTTATATAACTGCATGGTATTGCTCATTGAAATGTTATCATGATAATTATTCATCCAATTCATAAAGCATGGGCCTGAGCTTTGAATCACAGCCCTGAAAGCAAGAATATGTACAACATACATTCACACAAGAAAAGAAAATCTGTTGATGTTCGACTGCTTTTCAACTTCTCATATCACAGTATACACATCAAATAATGGAAAGAAAAAAATTCATTTTGCATTAGATTAGTTGTCTTGTATTTCAAAAGTAATCATTGACTTGGAGCTGATCAACTAAAACACACAGCCATTATAAATTGAAAGGATTGAGTGTTCATTAATTTTCCAAAAGTTTACCAGATATCTTTGCTTATGAATGAAAATATTTTCTGTAAGTATTAGAAAGTTTTGATTAACTTTAAAATTGTCCATAGATTTGACTAAAATTGCTTTGATTTTGTCATTAATCTTATGGCATGTCACTTTGTGTGCTAAATCAGAAGTAATCCTATGGGAAAGTTCTTTAAAAAACTGTTAGTAGTTATTTTGCATCAGGTGGAAGTGTGTTCCATTATATATATACATGGAGGGAAAAAATTATATTTTGTTCTGCTAGTACAGATTTGCTGAACAAATCATTTTTCTTCTGAATTTCTCAATCTCATTAAGTTTGCTGTAGGAAATGCATTATTGAAAATGTTGTTAGTGTCAATGTCATTCAGAAATATTGGATTGGCAGTGAGACACTTTGTGAGGCACAACAAGTCAGATAATCAGCCCAAATCTTCCCACCTAGTAAAAACAGGGAGCCACTAAAATGGCTTTCACATCAAACCTGCTTCTAAGCCAAAGTTTTTCTTTCTTATTCACATTTCAATCTTGTTGATTATTGTGCAATCTCTGTAATTATCAACCAATGAAATCCTAGAAAAATTTTGCAGGTTTTTCCCCTTCTAATATAAGATATAATTGGTGTGATGTGGGCGCCATGAGAAGGGACTGATGAAGAGAAAGAGGTGGCCTTTTGCCCTGCCTCATTGTCTTTACTGATTCTTTTCAAGTGCTTATAAATAGTATTAGAAAAAAAAAGAGTGTGTGTGATAGGGTTGTTGGATGCCTTGTGTGAGGCTTTACACTCTTAGAATTAGAGCTAGGTTACTGATCCATTCTTGGTAGATGTTAGGTCTAGACACCACCCTTTCTCATTAATATTAGCGATACACATACACGTCAATGACCAGGGATGCTAAGGCCAATAGTACTACTACTACGTGTAATACTATTGTAAACAAAAGGATTAGTACTTGAAAACTTTGGAGACATTTTAAAATATCCTTGGTACAGTTTGTTCAATAATGAAGTCAATGACCCGAACCTGAGAGTAGGCCTAGACTTGCCTTGCTTCAGAATTTATGCAGGATAGCACTGCGCTGTGATGTACATAAATAAGTATTTGTTTCTTGTCCTAGTGTGAGAGTAAAAACTGGGCTCATGATTTTTTGCTTATATGATTTAATTCTAAAATAGATTTTAAATATCAATTGTTACTGAAAAGTAAGTTGAAAAATACAGGAGAGCCAGCTAGGATAGGCCCTGATCTTTTTGCATCCTTTAGGGACCGCACTACTGCGGTTTTACCAAACAATGAACTAGATACTAGATCTATTTTTTAGTTACTAGATATTGATAAGTATTAAAAAAACTATAGTTTTTGTATTTTTTTTAAATAACAAATAGCGTCATGGATGAGTTTTTAATGCACATGACACATCACCTAAATCTTCTCTACCAACCTCTATTTTTTACAGAGAGCAAGCCTAGCCAGCCTAACACCTTGACTTTTGCTATAGCCGTCTTCGAGTAGGCCTATGCGCCACGGGGGTTAAATCAGATCTATCTAATCAGGACCTAAAAATTTATAATTCCTCTCTGGGAATACAGATCTATAGTCTAGATATTTTAGCCTTTCATCATAATATGCCACATCTCGCTTTGAATACGTTTTGTTCATACTGGTTGATATTTCCATAGATATAGGCCTAGATCTACCATACAACATTACCATTTAAATTCCAAAGGAGGTCTTTGACCGAGTAATTTCATTTTCACAAAGGTAAATTTATCTGTGGCTCCCGACCTTACTTACATAGAATCTTGAGATCGGATTTTTAGTTTAAAATAGTTGCATGAAATGTATGTAGTCGGAATATGGCACTGCTGTGATTAGTCCCAAGTTTCGAAACATTTGCAAGATCCTTGTCAATTTTTACCACGAAAGCTTCCAAGCCTAACAATAGTCATGTTTGGTGACAACAGATCTAGCGATGTTGTTATTTTTTTTCAACCAGTTTAATTTTTATTTCTTTCTTTTCTATTTATTAATAAGTTTAAATCCGCGACAGGTTTGGCTGGTTTTAAAACTAGGATAAACTTAATATAGCCATAAAGGCATAATTGAGTAGCAAAACAAGTTAAACCCTACACGCACTATCACAACTAGCTGGCATCTAAAAAGTCTTAGAAGATAGAATCTTGAACTTGATAGATAACGTTATATGTACACCGTAAAACAAGGAAACGCGAAATGAGAAGAGGAAGTATGTAAACTCATGTCATGAATCAAAATCCGAATGGATGGCGATTGCACAAACTGCATAGATCAAAATTGCTTTGCCTTTAATGTTGATCTTTGAAATAACCTTAATAGTTTTTTTGAAAGTCTAGAGAGTAAAATAATTATTTACCATCCCCGACACATCACACACACACATGTTTTAAAATTTGTTAAGTATCCGAAATGGGTTTAAATGGTAGCATGGGGAAAAATAATGTAAGTCACTTTATAACACAAAAAGATCACATTTTTGCAGAGATTTGATAACCATAGTACATAAAACAAACTTAAACATAGCTTCAAAGATCAATAACAATACAAATTTACCTCTTGTGAATTCAAATTAATTTTCCAATAAAGTATTAAAGCTGTTGTGTTGTTTTGTTCCATAAATACGAAAAAAGGAATAAGTATATCATTCATTATGTATATAATTTAGTTATGACTTAAATACTCTTTGTTATTTTATGATATTGAATTTCAAAAATGGTTGGCGAAGATAGAGATAGATTTTTTTTAAGCCGTAGATGCCGTACATCGTCACTATTAGTCACCACAGTGTTTCTGTGCACTCAATGTTGGTTCGTTTTTCCACAAACCCGCTTGCCCAGTAAGTAAGCAATTAAGTTTTTTTTTCTTTTGGTCAAAATAACATTTTAAAATAATCGAAGTATGCTTTGATTTAACCTAAGATACCTAAAGCTTGATTTAGAGGCCCATTTTGATGCAAAAGTGCCCGCTTTTATTGATAACTTATGCTTAATTACATTACTGTCAAAAATGGAACCAGTCGGAAGATCTTAGATCTAACCTAAAGACTTTGAACCTTGTCTAGACATTTCGAGATACTTAATATACATAAGGAAGTGAAATTAGTAGATCAAATAATGTTGAATATACTGTAAATAGGACTCGCTTTCAAATTTTAATCTAGCCTACATTTTTATATATCTTACATTTTTAAAGCCTTGGTCGGGTAACGGCTAAAGTAACAAGTGTTACTATTCAAATCAGGAAAGTAAATTACAAATTAAGTGTTCAACAGGCCAATTTTTTTCCTCAGGAAAAAAATATGCCTAGCCATTTTTTTTTTTATAATATTGCATTGCACTTTCGAATTATACCACAGGTTTTCTCCATTGCAAAACTTTCAGTCCATGCTAAATCTTTTTAATCAATATAATTTTAAACGTCTTTTCCAGGGTTATTCTCATACTAGGGCATCAGTGGCGCATCAATTTTTGACGCACAAAATTCTGATGAGGTTAGCTGTTAAAAGGTTTGTTTTTCGTCTAGATTTTCGTATATTGGTATATATTTAGCTTATATCTGTCTGTCTGTCTCTCTCTCTCTCTCTCTCTCTCTCTCTCTCTCTCTTTCTCTCTCTCTCTAAATATTTATATTCTACCTAGAATGGTTTGTATGGTGTGAAAATCCAATGGCATCCTACAAAATGTCTCAAGCTAATAGAATTAAAAAAAAAAGACTTATCGCATAGTGTTTCCGCCCTTTCTTTATATATTTTATTTTATATTTTCTCGTTTTGTGAAAATTTACATACTTCTACTTCTAGAAATTAATCCGGTGATCTTCTCCGGAGGTGTACACTAGTTAAGCAGTCTTTTCGACCTCTCGCGACTGTAAACAATAATCCACCGAAAGGAGTACCATACTGTAGAAATAGAATATTTTATACAACACAAATAGAACACCAAGGACTTCTATAGCCACTCAAGGGGCCAAAATCTTGATCAAAAGGCATGTTTCTATCCAGAAAACTATTGTTTTTTAATTAATCCAGAATTTATATATATAATATCAAGTCATGTCCATTATAAATGCCTCTCTAGGAAAATCCTCAAACTATTTAAGGTCCCAAACTAAAAACTTGACTGAGATCTTAATACATTAGGAGGCTCAATCTAGATCTAAATTATCAATACGATAGGTTTTTTTCATAAGCCGAATCCAATGTAAAAATATTTTAATCATCGCAATTTAATATTGTTGGTTATTGGCCTCTCTTTATTCCTATATTTTAGAACGTTTTGTGCACCTCCTGCCTTTCTTGAGAAGATGGAGTTGGGATATTGATAATGCGATTTTGCTCAATTGGGCCTACAGTTTGGCCTAAATTCAAGTTTATAACCTTTTGGCAGATAGATCTAGATATAAGCCTGATTTTTTTTTTCATTATTGGTCTCAATCTCCAGTTTGCCTGAGCCGATCTCGATTACTAGGCCTGATATTGTGGAATTGAAAGAGTAGGCTACAGGCTACTGTCAATAAGAAATGTCAACATTATAAATGTATAATGAAGAATTTATAATCTCTGATTCGGTCTTGGACTGATTTGTAAATTGTGTGCCAAAGAATTTTTAGATACAAGCATTGAATGCCGTCTTCAAATGGTGGTTCTTCCAATTATTGCAAGAGAAGAGAAAGAAGGATGTTAAAGGTTCAGATGTCAATACCATGGCGGATGTGGGTCTTTTAGATTCAGTGGATTTATACACAGGAAATACAGTACTGATTTACAAGAGAAGAAGTGTCTTAAAGTTTTGTTGTGAAAAATGAGTAGAGATTTCTTTTGTTCTACTAGCAAAGAAAATTTTACTCCATGTGGCCATATTTGAAACCTTTCTCTGTTGCCTTTCACTTTTCCTGAAACAAAATGCCTTTGTTTTTTACATGTACCAAGCCACACTTAAATTGCATACATGTCTCACTTACATCACAGTTTCTTAACATAACTTGCAACATATCCCAAGGAAAGTAATTCAGTTTTAAACACTGTTATAGATTTATTACACGTGAGACAGTAATAGTAATTAGGGTACATAGACTACACAAATGTTTGTTTTGTGGTTTTTTATGTAAATGAAATGTATGTTTATGATTTCCTGCTGAAAGTATCCTTCATAATATCTGTTAATTTATTGATTTATCAAGGGAGAATAGCTGTAGCCATGCGAGCTTTCTTGTACTTTGCTGGACTCACTGGTGTAGGTGGATTACTCTATTTCTTTGCGACACCCTCGGCAAACTCTGAATATCAAAGGAAAATTCAGAAGGTGATATAAATTGTATGTTTTGTAGCAAGCAATTAGAATATATTTGTGAGTAAAGATAAAGATTTAAAGACATTGATTGCACCAAAGGGCACATGCTGACACTGTAATAGACTCAGTTTTCAATATGACTAGCACAAAATGTTTTTGCCCTCTTGTTGTTTCATGAAGTCCATATCATTCATTAGTCCATATCCATGCAATGAACTTCAAAGATATAATAAATCTTCAGGAGCGTATTCTTAAATAAAAATTTCTCTCTGGCAGAGCAAATCAGCAACATGTCTGTTTTTGGGTTTTTTTTTTGTAATTTGAGCAATAACAACTTGTCTTTAGACAAGGCCTAATGAGTTGAATGAAGTAAGAAGCCTTTGAGCAATACATAATCTTGGCACAGAATTCATCATGTCTAGTATTTTTCTCCATTGAAAAGTTTTCAGAAAGCAATTGTAGGTTACAGTTAATGTAAAAAAATGTTAAAAATGAAACGTGTGACTCAATTGGACTAGCCTCACCATAATTATATTTCATTATGAGGCTAATTGGCTTTAAGTTACAGTACAGTAATTTTCAGTTTGAAATTTGTTTTGGTTCTAAAAGTTTTAACAAAGTAATTTATATATATATATATATATATATATATATATATATATATATATCGATGTATATTTTATATTTTTAAAGTTTCATGCTGCTTATAAAAATCAGTATTTAAAATAAGACTACACAATATTACCTTGATATGGAAGCCCATATCTAGTCCAACAACATCAACACTTGAACAATTATTATTATGTAAAAATTTTCAAAGTGATTTATGAGGAATTCGGGCATAAAATGGATTTCCAACAAACATGTTTTAAAAATAGTTTATAAATGAGTAGATCAGGAAATATTGAATTACCTTGTGCTTTAAATTATTTGCCTGTTATTTTGTACCACGTGACTCCAATTCCCTTACTACTGTGAGTGGGGATGGAAAGGGCGGGGGAAGTGAACTGGAGGGAAAGAGAGCAACAGACGGATATAAATTTTCTCTTCCTCCATTTTAAACTTTACAATCGTTGCGTTAAGTTGTAACAGTTTACTTCTTTGGTTTTATTTTAAGGTACATATATTTGAAAACAATGAAAGAAAAATTAAAAACAATCTAATAATTTCCATGTTGTCATCGCAGGATCAAGGAACATTGTCAAAGGAAATGCAGGATTCACACAAGAACACCAATCTACTCATGGCCAAACTTCGTAGTGAAGCAGGAATCAAAGCTGATGAAGACAAATCAAAATAGAAGTCTAGAAATGCTCTGAAATCAAAACTGGCAATTCTAGCACTCTTAGTTTGATTTGAATCATGTAAAATATTGACTTAATAGTGAAGGATTGGTAAAAATTAATTCCATAATATTATTTGCATGCTTAAGGCAAGCATATATCATGTTAATTGAAATCTTGCGGTGATTGTCCTTTGCATTCAGATCCACCAACAGAATTGGAGCCTTGCTTTTATAATGAATGTGTCCAGTCATCAGATTTCTACATTCAAACAGATAAGAACTGTGCTGAAAGGCATGGGAAATTAAAGACATGTATGGAGAAACAACACTTCTACCTCTAGTATACAGTATGTTTAGTCTGATAAAGTCATCTTGGCTCACAATATCAAGGACTTGTAAGGAAAATCTTCATGCACTTTTTATAACATTTATATGTGACTAACATTTTGCTGAATATGATCATCTACCTGCCTGGCAGTAGATTTATAATGATGCTCACTTCTTATTGCTACAGGTTGAGATAAGTTGTCTTTTAAATATTAAGGATGCCTTGACAAGCCATCTGAAGCAGAACTCAAATCTTTCAGATGTGATAGCTTATATGAGATGAGTGTTATTTGAGACTAGCATTGCATATGACTGGAAATATGACCTGTGTAACTCAGAAATGTTGCCTTTACAGCAGATTAAACACTTTGGCAGTGTTATTTTTTTTTTAATAAAAAGAGAGATTAGTAATGGTATCAACAGCATCAGGTGTCGAAGTTTGTGCAGGTTGGCCAAGTATTCTTGAATTCTAATCGGTGAGCATTGATTTTGGGTACACACTTTTGTATACGATGTGGAAATTAGTAAAAGGAGCATATATACATCCCTTAAAAAATTGACTTGGGACATGTTTTGAAATTAATTCTATAAGCGAAAGCTTGTAAATCTTTAAAGCTTTAATTCTTATTTAGCAAGTGTAAACTACTAGTACTTTTGGTTGTTGAGAATGAGCGTTGATTTTTCTACATGATCATGTCTTATAGTTATAGTTGATGTACAGTGAATAATCATTTAATGTTTTTTTTTCAAAGCAACCAGCATGTCTTTCAAATGTTTTTGCATTATTCTTCAGAAATTGTTACTATAACTTTGTAGGTTTGGCTTTGTTAGCTAGCCTAGAAAGAACTATTTTGTGCCCAGAGTGGCTGGAGGTTGGGTGCCTGTCTTGCTTAGTCAGCGTCATTCATAAATCATTGTAAGGGAGTGCTATGAAATTCCTGATACTGAAGTAAACTGTGGGAATAGATCAGTATAGTGGAATTGTGTGTGAAAATAAAAGGAAAGAGAACATTTTTAGCGCAGGCCAATGACACTTTGAAGGAGAGGCTTGATTGGAGCTTATTTGAACTGAGAGTTGAAATGTCAACAACTATTCTTATCTTTTTTTTTCACTTTAATTTATGTTATAAATTAAAACATTATACTGCTATGTTGTGAATATTTATTTTATTTATGCAGCAAAATTACAGCCACAGCTCATGGCATAGACTCTGATAAAAAATGGCCTGTTGATGTTTTGAAAATACTGATCAATCTAGGATCACAGTAAGAAAGAGTTGGTAAAATGAGTCTTATGAATGAAATTCAAGTAAGTGGGCAATCATATCCAAATTGTGATACTTGCTTTTTAAACTTTCTCCAAATTGAAAACGTTTTTCTCGAGTTCTTCACTCTACCAACACAAGCACTTAGTCTTTTGATATTCTGCATTTTAGCTTTAGTGTAAGTCAGTGTGAGGCAAGGACTTTCTAGAAAATTAAGATTCTTAAATAACCACTTTCTGAATAGAATGAAAATGTAATCTTTAGCAATATCCTGAATATTTTTGCTAGGCTAAAACTGCCTCTCTCAAGCACTATCATTATCTTAGACTTATTAATAGCCCTTGCTTCCCAAAAGCATCTAGATACTGCTATTTGTTTTTATTTCAGCTAAGACAAGGATCATTGCAAAAAAAAAAATAAAAAATGACAATATTTCTGCTAACGTAATTTGTGTTAATGCTTAGTATCAATCATTTAATTGTACATTATTTATTTTTTGCTTTTCATATGTGGAAATTATGACATCCATTGTTGATGTAATGTATACATGTTTTTGAGGGTGTGAAAAGGGGAAAAGGCGCATGACCTTATGCCAATGTGACATTGTTAATAATTGATGTGCCTTACAAATGAAGAAAATCCTTGTCTTGTAAAAACTTCAGAGTAGTCAGAGAGGAAGAAAACAGTTGTCATCTAGAAATTATATACGTGCAGAGTAATAAAAAAAGAAAGTAAATGACATGACTTCAGTTTCCCTTGCTTCTCTAGTAGTGATCTTGTCTATTGATAACATATGGTGATTTTTGGTTTTGTTTTTAATTTTCTTTCTTTCAAATGTTCTTTAAATAAGTGAAAGCTTATTGGTGACACATAATCAACTTATTGTCCCGTTTTGTCCTTAAGAACATTATAAAATGCTTTTCAGACATGTGCATGTTGAGAATTGGAACTAAAATTAAATTTGCTAATCATTTGCACTGATCTCTAGACATATTTTTGTTTATAATTTTGCTTGCGCATAAGAGTTTGTGCTGAAAAAATCTGTTTTGCAATGTTTAAGGAGAAAAATGTAGAAACAGATGCATGTATCAACTTAAGATGTCATTACAAAGTATGTGTGTACAGTAGTTTCAAGCAAGGATGCAAACAAATCAAAATATAGTATGAGATTTTTACTTTAAATATTGACAGCTGGAGCTGAATTTTGCCATTTCTGCAGAAATTACATTTTATTTCTGCCTAAGAAAGGTTGCAAAGCTAGGAATAGTCTCTTTCTCCTTCCTCTACACGATAACATCAGTAGTTTAGTGTGCTAAGTGATACCAATGAATGTTTCAGTGTATTACTACAGTGGAACACATTTAAACTGAAATTCTAGGGTGTATGATTTCTATTTTGGTTTAAGCGTAGCGCATTAAAGACGAGATTTATAAAAGAGAGTAACCAGCTTCCAAAATAGTTAAACCAATCCCACCCATCGTCACACCACAATGTGAATGAACACGCCTATCCACGATTCTTTCTCTTTTTTATCCATCTCTCTATCTTCTTCTCTTTCCTTTTCAGTTAAGAAGTTCATGCACTTGTTATCCATGTAGAATAACAAAGCTTTCACAATTTCATCATCGCCTAAGTTGTTTTCCAGTCCTGAAGTCTCTACTTATAGTCTTTACAATTTAATCATCGCCTAAGTTTTTCCAGTACTGAAATTCTCAACAAGAGAGATGGCTTTATCACTGGCTGTGATACAACAGTGTTTGCTTAGCTTAGTTCTGACAGGACCTAGACTTGTAGGGAGTGTCTGGCACGGTCCCGCTGCTTAACTGAATGATGGAAGAGAAGAGATAGGTGGGTGTGTGCAGTACACCTAGGCCTAGCCAGACATCGGGCCTGAACATCTGTAGTGTGAAGTATCGGTAACTAACAGTATTGGGTTTGCATGGAATAATGCGAGAAAGAAAGGGAAGGGCAAGGTGTGTAAAAAAAAACAACAAAAAAAGATTTCTTTTAATGTGTTGGTTGGGCAGTGACGGGGCGTTCCTGGTAGTTTTAATTCGCTTTAGCGATAGTAAGGTAGCCAACGCTTTCGGTTTACCGCATCTTTAATAAGAAAGAAAAAGAGGAAAAACTGAAAGCTCTTCAATTTCTTTTTGGTTTAGCAGTTTTTTTCGGATTAGGTGTGTTCTACTGTATTAGATTTAAGTATGTCTGTGTACTAAATTGTTCAAATAAGACACAGCTTTGTCAAATACAAATTTTAGATGTAGTTTATTATCGATATTCATCTCTTTGATTGTTCTTTTTGTGAGTGTGTGTGTACATAACATACATGTATATAATTACAGATGTTATGTATACTTTTTTTTTTAAGTAAATTTTATCATTGTCCTTATACAAATTCCATTGCTCAGAATATATATATATATATATATATATATATATATATATATATATAATATGTATATCAAAATGAATGGGGCCTCTCAATGTTATTGTGGTTATATATCAAAATACAAAGGCCCTTTTTTTTAAAAAGCTCCTACTCCAAACTTAGCTTCCAAAAAATTATATCCCCTTAAAATATTTCAGCACACCTAGCCTAAGAATCCTTTTTCTGCTAAGAGGCAAAGTGTCCTAAAAAAATCACTTTTTTATGTCAAGTGCTGCTTCTAAGTATGTTGAGATCTTTATAGTCCTAGCGAGTAGCACTATACAACTAGGCATGAATTGTATCAGTGCTTGTGTAAGCTCCAACTGTCAAAAAATATGGCAAGAAATATAATACAAATGACTTGGTTTATTTTACCATTTGCACGATAACACTTCCTTGGTACTCTAATGTACAACTTTGCCAAATAAAATATTGCACTGCTTTGTTCGTTCCACATTATAAGCGTAATGATCAATATACTGTCAGTGTCACAAACAAAGAAATAACACCACCAAAAACACACACATTAACAATAAATATTCACAAAGGTGATTTTAATACAAGTAAATGTTTTTTTATTTTGAGATTTAAAATGGGCATCACACACATTTTGTCACATTCACAAGTGGAGTAAGAGCAAATGAAAAAACATACGGGATATGGTAAGTACATGATTATGGCATGCTTCTAAAAAATGTTTGCACTTTTTTGTCCATAGTAATTATGAGGCAGTAAAAACATCTCATTGTGAAATTACCCACCTATGAATACACCACTCTGATAGAAAAAAAATTTAGCCTTAATTAGCTAGACAAAAAAAGGAGGGGAGAAAATCTTTCAAAATTACAAAGCTCCAGGCTGCTTGCTTCAGTCTTGATTGCTCTTTTTTTTTTGCACATACCTTTCAGATCCCACCTCTGATGGGAGTTGCAAATAATCTATGATTGGCAACTAGAATCATCATTCTAATTTCTATACAGTGTTATACCATTTTAAAAATATTTTCAATAGATGATCATAATACAGTGGAACATGTTTAAACCGAAATTCTAGGGAATATGATTTCTATTTTGTTTTAAGCATAGCGCATTAAATAAGTAAGATTAAAAGGAGAGTAATCATCTTCCAAAATATTAAGTTAAATCAATCCCACCCATTGTCACACCACAATGTGAATGAACACACCAATCCACAAATCTTTCTCTCTTTCTTATACATTTCTTTATCTCCTTCTCTTTCCTTTTCAATTAAGAGGTTCTTGCGCCTGTTATCAATGTAGAATAATAGAGCTCCCACAACTTCATCATCGCCTAAGTAAGATTTCCGATCCTGAATTCTCTACTTTTACAATTTAATCATCACCTAAGTTTTCCAGTACTGAAGTTCTCAGCAAGAGAGATGGCTTTATTACTGGCTGTGATGCAACAGTGTTTGCTTAGCTTAGCGCTGACGGGACTTAGACATGCAGGGTGTGTCTGGCACAGTCCTGCTGCGTAACTGAGAGGTGGAAGAGAGGGGATGGGCAGGTGTGTGCAGTAGATCTATACCTAGCCAGACATCGGGCCTGGCCGTCTATAGTGTTATGTACCGGTAACTAACACTACACAGTAATGGATTTGCATGGAGTAATGCGAGAAAGAAAGGGAAGGGCAAGGAGTGTTAAAAAAAAAAAATTTTCATGTGTCGGTCGGACAGTGACTGGGCTATCCCGGTAGTTTTTATTTCGCTTTAGCGATAGTTTGGCAGCCAACGCTTTCGCTTTATCGCATGTTTAATTAGAAAGAATAAAAGGAAAAATGGAAAGCTCTTCAATTTCTTTTTGGTTTAGCCGTTTTTTCGTTTCAGCCGTTTTCGGTTAGGTGTGGTCTATTGTATTATCATAAAAAAGTAGTCTTTCAACTTTCAACTCAATTCAACTGATAACTCAAACTTTTGAATAGTTTTTGTGAAGAGCCATGTCATGAGATATGAATGAAAACTTGGAGTGTTAGAAAAAGCAATTGTTTCAAATTGGACAGGGAAAACACACACGCAATCATACTCCTGGTGTGACAAAAATGAAAGATGCCTTTGGCTTTACAACAAATTTAATTTACAATACAAAAAATAAAGCAATAATTTGTATGCAATGCATCCTGAGATGTTTAAAATAATTTTCTTTTTTTTT
>BLXT01003865.1:732459-742633 GCA_019648995.1 Plakobranchus ocellatus | reverse complement strand
GAGAGAGAAAGAGAGAGAGAGAGAGAGAGAGAGAGAGAGAGAGAAAGATGAGACAAAAGGGGAGAAATAGTGAAGTAGAAGTCAAGAGCAGGCTTAGAGCTATAAACCGTCGTGGGAAATTTTTGTCAGTAGTGTTTTTGGCTTCACTTTTTTTGTTTTTGATTCTTTAGGTCACTCTGTTATGCTTGAGTCATCACTAGAATAATTGAATCATTTTCTGAATAACCTCCAAAGTTATTTTTTTCTTGCATTGTTTTCTTTTTCACAACCCTGTAACTTTTAGCTCAATCTGGAGGAGGGTCCTCTTCTTGCAGAAATCCACAGGGAGCAAGTGGCGCATGGATTTGGAAACCCTGCATTTTAAGTGGCCTTTCTTTGTACAGAGAATGCTTAATGATATATGAATGAATTATATTCTATGTGAAAGTTTCTTAGGGCGAGATTTAATTGGTTACAGTATTTGCATTGTATTTATAAAACGTTTTTAAAGAAATGTTTAGATATTTTTTAAAGCAGCGAGCATCTTGTCTTGCATTTGTTGTTAAATAATTATTCAGATAGGCAGAAAATAGAGAGAGGTCTATTCTTTTTTATTTTTCATTTATAGACGGTACTGAGCACTTATAGGAAATAAATTAATTAGCCCTCCTCAGGATATCATAAATTAATAATTTGGGGTGCAAATCTCTTTGAACCAACTCTAATCATAAATTTTGGTGCATCACGTCACAGACTGAAGTTTGTTAATTGTTTGCTGTTACAAAGGCTAAATCCCCAATTTACATGACATTCTGGAAAAGGAACATAGAGATGTTGGCTGATGTGCTGAATGTATGAATGCATTAATTATCTGTTTGTTTTTTTTTTTTCTTTTTTCAAGGATTTACATTACTGAACAATGAAGTATGTCATAAAGATCAAATCCAAATGAGATGAAAATTAGAGTTACAACATTTTATATCATTGAAACAGCTTGAAACTTTTTTTTTGTGAGATTTACAATGGTGAAAATTGGATAGAGCTATGTTGATTCGGAGTCAATAGATGGGGTTTTTAGCTTGTATTTAAAACGAAAAAATGGGTTTAAATAAGCGAAAAAATAAATTTCTTCCTCTCACTTTTACATAACATCAGGCTCCTTAAGACTTGCCTCAAGGCCTATGCTTCATTATACATAGGGGGGAGCAGTAACTCATCTGGTAGGGCAGTTGGCTACCAAGTCAGAGGTCTGAGGTTCAAATCGCAGTCCGGGCCAAAACAATTTTTTTACTGCTCGTTCGTGTCCAACCAGCACTAAATGGGTATCTGGGTCTCATAAAACCGGGCAACCATAAAGGTGGCGAGGAAAGCAATGGCAAGCTACCTCATAATGCCATATGCCAAGAACAATCAGGACCTACTCCTGATTCCCCGATGTTTGGACTAAGCATTGGACCCACTTTACTATACATAAGTGAGAGTCTACGTTAGGTAACGCCTGGTAATTTTAGATATTTGTTGTATTGTTTTCCTGGTCAGAAGATATCGAATTATTGTATGTATGCAAATATGAATATGAACTATTTTTTCTCAAACTAAGATACATTGAAAAATAAGCTTTCAAAAATATAGGTGAAGTGATTGATTAGTTATCAATTTTGTTCCGCACTTTTTGAATATAAAAAGGCAAGGTTTCTTTTATCAAAGAGCTTCAAATTTTCCATTGTTTTGTAATATTTTCTTTTCTTCCTTTTTTTTTTTTTTTTTGTTGCAACCGGAGAAGAAGAATGTAATGAAAAAAATAAAAGTTTTAGTGACTTTGATTTGATATGTTTTATAGATACTTGTAGGCAGTATGTCTTTTTTCATGCAATTTTCCAAAGTTTTGTATACATGACCATATGGCTATGCAACTTTGCTCAGTAATTAAGATAAAATTATTCGTCACAATTTTATATGTTCTAGTATATGTCAGAATTAAGTAAGCAATATTCAAAGATCTGCCTAAAGATTGTAAAACTTGGTTCGTGCCTGTGATATACTGCTGAGCGTTTGCATCTTATTTCATTTGAAAATAAAATTACATTCATGCTCTTTGAATCATTTTATGAAAATGACCTCTTGCTTTTTTATTTTTTAAACATTAATTCTCGAAAACGACTTCTTGTTGTCATTTATAGATTAATTGTAGGAAAAAAATCTCTACAGTTTTTAAAACACCATAACAGAATTTTGGAAAAAACTTGAGCTTAGTATTTTGAGTTTTTACTACAGATCAGCATCATTGGTTATAAAAAAAAAAAAAAAAATTTTTTTGCAAGAATTTTTCACAGCTGTGAAAATATAAATACACCTTAAGTGTAATCCTCTATAGACAATCTCTGATAAATAAACACCTGCTTAAGATGAACACATTTTGCCTTCTGTTTTAAATAACATTACTACTATGGTTACAATAAGCTTTGCTTGATTAATATCAACCCAAATCTTTGGCTCTGAGGCAGATATAAAGGATTCTGCTGTATGCATACACATCCTTCTTATTATTAAAGCAATGTTTACACAGGAGAGAAATAAATGGAAACATGAAAATTGTCATATCATAATTATGTAAAAAAAAAAAAAGTCAGGTGTGATACATGTTATGTGTTTTTGGTCATAAGATTTTATTCTGATTCACCCAATACCAATGGATTTCATAAGGAAAAAAAATCAACTATCTTTGACTATCAATGAATAAACTATGAACTATTTTGTGTTTGACCTTTGAACTATCAATGAAAAACTGTAAACAAGAAACCTGCTCAGCAGATATTCGAGTATTCACTCAACACAAAAACATAAAAAAATTTGCCAACATATTGTTAACTAACAGAAATGGATAATCGGTTCCATAGAGTTGTTCGTGTATATGGACTTGGATTTATCACTGGAATTTGTTTTGCTCTATTGCAGCGACTGGGAAAATTCATTTAGATAAATCCTAACAAAATGGTTTGTTTCACTTCGACACGAGCAGTGTCAACGTACAGAAGATGGAGTCTTATATTTCGGCACGTCAAGTTCGTCACATTCGGTTTTTTCCACAGTTTCAGACCCATGGCGTCCTTTAAAATAAACGTAATCAACAAAATTGTCACTGCTTGATTTCCTTGTTCTCTTTGTTTGAAAGATAGAGAACAGCTCACAATTAATGTAGCACTCTAAAGCCTTTGTGCTTCGTCCTCGTTATACCTGAAGCTAGAGAAAGGCACTGCTGCCTGGACGCCGATAGGATCTCTTGAACTCCTTGCTGCTCTTGTGTTGCTCCAATTGTTGTTCCTTTTGATGCTTGATCCAGATGGACTCGAACCCTGGCCGCCACAAGTTCTAAGACATTCGGCCACAGATTCGAAGTTGTTGCCGTTTGACCGACAGCCGCCATAGACGAACCGCTCGCAGCGGCCGGTCACTCGGTTGAAGAAGATTCTGGGAATGAAGGCACGGCAGGGACCTGTGAAAGAATCAAGTCTGCATACCTGGGGTCTGCTAGAACTGCCCTGACGGTTCCCCTGCTGTATGTTAAAGCTGCCCTGGCGGTTCCCCTGCTGTCTGTTAGAACTGCCCTGGCGGTTCCCCTGCTGTATGTTAGAACTGCCCTGGCGGTTCCCCTGCTGTATGTTAGAACTGCCCTGGCGGTTCCCCTGCTGTCTGTTAGAACTGCCCATGCGGTTCCCCTGCTGTATGTTAGAGCTGCCCTGGTGATTCGTCTGCTGTATGTTAGAGCTGCCCATATGGTTCCCCTGCTGTATGTTAGAGCTGCCCTGGCGGTTCCCCTGCTGTTGCCCAGAGGCGTGAGCTAGGGACGATAATAGGGAGTTGGAGATCGATGGCTGGGATCTGCTACCAAAGCCGTCACAGGCACTAGCGCAGACGACCAATGAAGGGAAGTTGTTTGCGTTTCCCCGGCAACCACCATAAGTGAAGGCCTGGCATTGTCCAGCACGCCTGTTGTAGTAGTACCGGAGTGTTTGCGCTGAGCATGGGCCAGGATCTGCTTCCTGCATACATCTGTTCACAGATTCCCCTCCGCTTCTTCGTGCTGGCTGCAGCTGTTGTTGAGCATTATTCAAGTTAAAAACGTTAGCTATATCGCTATTGTTTTGTCGGAAGGCACCCAAATCCCCTCCGCCGTTGCCTTGAGGAAACAGGTTGAGATTTCCGTTGGAGTTCGTCTGGTCAGAAAACCCAGTATTTATAAGGCTACTGCTTTGCGGGAAAACCCTCGGACTGTCTAGCTGTCCCGTCTCATGTAGAAAGAGATTAGGATTGTTTGCGCCTGTGTTGGAGGGTCGCCGGGCAGCCACGTATTCCTGACTGTAACCACACTCTCGGACACAATCCTCCTGCGTGGCGTAGTTGTTCTGGTTGCCCCCGCAGCCGCCATAGGTAAACAGCATGCATTGTCCAGCTGAACTGTTGTAGTGGTACCTGGAAACAGCACCCAGGCAAGGCCCGACGGACACTGGTTGGTAGCAAGTCTGCGGTCGTGGGCGAGAAGACGAAGAGCTTGGCAGAGAAAATGTACCAGTCGACCCTTGACCTCCTTGCCCTTGTCTCTGACCTGAGAAAGGCAGGATTGTAGGATTTAGGTGTGCAGGTGTGCCTGAATTGCCTGTGTTGATGTTACTCAAGTCTGTTTTGAAGCTGTCACTGAATCTCAAATTGTTCCCAAGCTGACCACTATTATCTCTGTCATTATTTGTTGGATAATTTAAATTATTATTGATATTATTATCGTTACGATTCCTGTTTGATCCTGGTGAAACACCCAGACTTAGCACCCCAGAAGAACCAGATGTACCAAATGGTGATGTCGCAAAAACTGATCCGGTGTTTAATTCAGGCGACAACGGGAGCGAAGATGTTGAAGAGGACGCTGCCAACGTTTGCCCTGCATTCCCAGCACAAGCTCTGTTACAATCAGCAAAGCTGACGAAATTGTTAGCATTCCCGCCGCAACCTCCGAATTCAAAATAATCGCAGCGCCCAGTGTTGCGGTTGAAATAGACGCGATTCATGCGTCCTTGACACCGGCCTTTGTCCACATTCAGATAACAAGCTGTGGGCAGTGGTCGCAGACCTGTCGCTGGTCTTCTCTGTCCACCATCATCTGAACTGCGTGCTGACTTGTCTGTCAGTTGGTGATTGTTGTTGACCGCTTTCCCATCCCCACTGGCAGTGTTGACCGAGTTTGGTGCCAGTCCTTGGGTTGGGTCAGACAAAAATAGAGTGTTGGCAAAAATAGCATTGGTTTGTTCATTCACGTTGTTGTTAGCGTTGATGCTGTCGACGTTGTTATTGATATTCCTATTGCTTAAGCCACTTTCGCCTTGTCCCCGATTGAACAGATTGCCACTTCTGGCGGGATTTCCCAGGGGAGTGCTGAAACCTGACGGTACTTGTATCTGTGAGTCTGGGTTGCGGACCACCGTTGGAGACGAGCCCACTGCGCCTTGGGGAAGAGCGCAAGCCTTAAAACAGTCGACTAGTGTTTCAAAACGGTTAGCGTTACCTCCACAGCCACCATAACTGAAGCTTTGACACTGCCCTGTCTCTGGGTTGAAATAGTAACGGGACAGGAAACCTCGACACTGACCTTCGTCTGGCCGCAGGCGGCAAAAGTTCGGGGCGACTATTTGTACCTCAATACTAAACGGACCAGCATTATCGATATTGCCATTGAGATTGCGGTCAAAGATGTTTGTATTAAAGTTCTTGTCCATGACGGATGGGTTTCGATTAGCTCCTAAATTATCCTGGTTAGAGCCCAAGTTTGTTTCACCTGTCAAAGACCCCTGAGGGTTAGTTTGATCTGATGTTGGTACCTGACCATTAGATGAGCCGAGGTCTCCAGATATCCCTAAGGTTAGGGAAGGTTGAGGAGGGATGCGTGGGATCGGGGCTGACGGGTCGTTTTTCGGGAATTCTATACTATCCTGGTTCCTTAGTGTTATCGTCACTTTGGGCTCGCTGAATGGTGCCAGAGATTCGAGGTTGCTTGGGGTAGCTGATGGTCCAGACTTAAGTCCGCTTTCGATTTGTAATTGCTGTTGCTGCTGCTGCTGCTGTTGCTGTTGTTGCTGTTGCTGCTGTCTCAGCTGTTGTTGCTGCTGCTGCTGTTGTGATTGCTGTCGTTGTGGCCGTTGAGGCTGTTGCCGCGGTAAAGCTAGAGGGGGTCGACTTAGGCGACTGACCCTCCGCTCTCCGGGACGGGACGAGTCCTGGACACAAACTGCCCTGTGGTTGTGTATCACACACCTGGAGCGCTCAGCGGGACATCTCACTCCCTGGGCAACGAGATGTCGATAGTTTAGGTTTTTAAAACGATGAAAACATGAAACACATCTTTTTTTGCACACGACTCTAAAACTAAAAGCTGTCAGGAATTAGTGTTGATTAAAAAATGATCAATTAAGTAATTGAAGCTTTTTTTCTTTTTTTTAGATATTACAAAATTTAGCTTCTTTTCGGAGATCCAATAGATCTAAGCTAAAACCATCATTAAGAGAGAGAGAGAGAGAGAGAGAGAGAGAGAGAGAAAGGAGACATAAAGAGAAGGAGATATAAAGACCTGTTCTAACTCTTTTATCTTAAGCTATTATTGAACCCTAATAGTAATACGAGAAGCTGGACGCTGGAGACAAGTAGACGGGAAGAAGACAAAATGATACTGTCTTGAGAGTGAATTATGAGTCGTACGTGAGGCACTTTAAGCATTTTAGTTAGGATCTAACCTCGATGTACTGGTAAATATAACATCAAAGCAGATCTAAGATTAAAACTTTAAAAAAAAAAAAAAAAGCCATAGCCTTAGCGCTAGTTTTGATTACGAGAGAATTTTTTACAACAGTGTGTGCTGATTATATAGACTAACTCTTGCCAACTTAACACTATCTTCAAGATTCTATTTGGTAAATCCGTTTGTAGTGAAACGAAATGAAGTCTGGATCCAATTAGCCTTCTTCAAAATATCACATGATTTGAGGCTGCGCACGCTTTCAACCAATCAGGGTTCTTATTATATTGCTTGCGCACCATTATTGTGGCAGACTATAATTCTTTAGTCAGTTTGCATTTACAAGCGCTGAAGCCCTAAGTCACGTGACATTCTGAGAAAGGCTCTATTATCTGCATGGCTATTATTAAATCTGTAATAAATTGGATTTGCTAAAAAATCGTGCTTTAAATGTAGTGAATATTCATACTTGGAGATACAAAAGAAAGAGTTAAGATCGTGCAGTGTTATTTAGCCCGCACGTTATCTATTTTGTGATCTCAGTCTTTTTGGTTTACGCAGGTTTGGAATAAAATAAGGAAACATAGATTTTGTTTTACTGTATACTTACTATACAGCGGATGCTTTCTTGGTTAAAACTCAGGTCTATGAAATCTGAGGGTTAAAAAAAAAAATTAACAAAAAACCCCAGAAAGTTATAAGATATAACAGAACACACAAAACAATTCGCAGTAATCTTCAAAATCACCTCAGCCTCCTTTAAACGAAAAAGGCCATAACTTATATCTTAAATATAATCCCATAATATCTGCATCTTTTTTATGGGGGCAATAGCTCCATAATTATTACTCTAACCTTAAAAACCTTCTTTTTACAAGCTTTGGGCTGGATGGGTTTTCCGATTTAAAAAAAAACCACTTAATCATAGCTCAAAATTAATTAAGTCAATAAATGGTGACGCATAAACTTCCATGGTATGAAAATGTTTTCCCAATGACTATTTCATCTTTGTTTCTGACGATGTCTTCCGCAATAACAAAAAAAGAAAGAAAGAAAACGAAGCTGAAACCTCAAATATGTAAGTTTCAAACGATCAATGAAGTTTTTATACCCCTTTGATGTGGAGGTTTCATGCTTGGATACAGCTGTTATTGGGAATGACAATCAATTCTTTTTTATTCTTTATTTTCGCAACCCAAACCTTGGCGTACTACCTTCCCAACGGTTATAGTGACACTTCGGGGGACCTAAAAACTCAGAGTAAAAGACCCCCTTCCAAAAACACCCTCTCCCCTCCCACCTTTTCTTTTACAAAGAAAGAAACAAACAAAGGAGACAAAAAGCATAACAAAACACAAAGAAAAAAAAAGAGAAAGAAGAAGGAAAAAGAACTTGAAAAATTCAGCAACCCGAAAAAAAATAACCCATAACACCTTCACACTTAAAAAAAAAAAAAAAAAATTAGCATTTCCGAAATGTTCACAAAAAAAAAATGTAACGGCCACGAGAATTTCCGGGTGTGTGTACGGAAAAAGGGCGTGGGTGAGGCAAGAGGTCCATTATACTCTTCCTCTTCCTCTATGAAAACTGTTTAACGCAAGGTAGGCCTACACCCATAGAGTAAAAGACCGCTTTTTCTTCTTCTTTTTTTTTCCACTGAAAATATATAAAAACGTTTCAAAGACGGATAAACTAATGTTTCTGCAGTTTTCCCCCCTTATGCCTGTGTAATTTATAGTGGCGGCACCTTAGACTTAAACAATAGAGGAGCCTGGAGCCTGGACATGATACTTGTGATGGAAAACAAACTACAGGCCAGCATTTAAACCAGCAGGACTGTGGATTATGACAAATGCTTGACAGCTCTCTCATTTCGATTCAGTGTAAACCGTGTCAGCCAGACACACCGGGAATAACGGAGGTGATTTATTGGCGAGACGGCGAGAGCCTGTGAGATTTAACAACGCCTCTACCTGGCCGTGACGTCGCTTGCCGGGTCAAGAACAACTCGGGCGCTTGAGCTTCTATGCTTAATCACTGTACAATGTGGCTGCCGTTCGGTCCGGCGAGGGGTACAAAATCTTGAAATCATATAGCAATGGAGTGGCTTCATGACACAATCTCTTGAGGAAAATTTCGTAAAGCTCGAAAAGATCATTTATTACTTTATTGATCTCCAGTCAAGCATTAATTTTCTCTTCAACTGCTGGGCTTGTTCTCCTGCCAACCAGCCAGATTTACAGCGATACTTTTCCATTTCCAAGATAATCTCTGTGATCAAGGTCCGATCTGAAACCTAAAGTAAATGCTTACATCCACACCGTTTGGCAAGAAAATTGGGATGCTGACGGGCGCACAGAAGTTCCACGAAATAGTCCCCAAATTGGGAGAAGACCTCAGCAAAAGAGGTGAAGGAGCAGGTAGAAAACGGGAGACGGTAATGTGTAGGCTTCGTGTGGGCCACACATGGCTCACCCAGAGCTACCTTTTAGAAATGAGGAACAGCCTTTTTGCTATGCCTGTGACAGCCTTTACACTGTCCGGCATATTTTAATTGAATGCCCAGACTTTCAAGTCACCAGGAAGAAATACTTCAATGTAACTGACATGTACAGACTTTTCCGAGAGGTCAATCCCTCTCGCATAGTGGGTTACTTAGAGGAACTCGGTGTCCATAGAAATAACTGAGGTTTTGTACAGATTCCTTTTAAAGTTGTTTCTCCATATACTCTGTTGGATTTTCAACGGATTTTTATCTTTGCTTTAATTTGCTTTAGCATCTGATGGAAGCCCATGAGAAAAAATAAATGAACGGAAACCCTGAGATCACCGCTTAATGTTGGACTGGGTATACCAATAATCAATCAATCAATCAATCAATCGATCAAGCTCCAAAGGGAAAGGAGCTTCAACACGAAAATGTTAACGCATGAGTGCTGGACAGAATAGTTTGAATTTAATGTTAAAACATGAGAAAGCGACAAAGAAAAGTATTGATTTGGGATTTGTTTAGTTTATTCTAAAATTTGAAATATAGAATCGCAATCATTTTTCTTAGACAACGGAAGTGCCCAGTACGTATATATACCGCATAATATATAGGTCAATCGAACTCCCGCTGCCACCGCCCGATAATGGTGGATTAAGAGTAAAGATTAACTAGAGTTAGCGCAAAAATTAAAGCTGGCCTCTCTATTAAAAATCTCTAAAGTTTGATTCGACACTTGACCGTCATTGGCTGACCAATTTCCTGACAACATTGTTCATTTTGCCATGACCGTTATCTCTCAGTCGTTATTATTTTTCTTGTCTTGTCTTACTAAATGAAATCCTATTGCCTTCTCCAACTTTATTGATGCAGAGTCGATTCAAACAAATCTGTAAGCTTTTGCAAACCTAATATGACAAGGCACAATA
>BLXT01003865.1:678183-688665 GCA_019648995.1 Plakobranchus ocellatus | reverse complement strand
GGGGGGGGGGGGGGGGGGGGAAGGGGAGAGAAATGCTCATTTTACAAAATCTTAGCATTACTTAACGCTTGCATTACCTTTTGTATTGTTTAAGGACTCTCAAAACTACCACCATTATCATAAGAATGTATTAAATACCGATACTTTTATCAGCTTTTTATTAGTTGAAAATAAAATATGGCCATGAACTTAAAACTTGTTTCAACAAATTGGAACAATACAGCAAATATTTAAAAATAGAGGAAACCATTGTAAACATTTAATATATGAAAGAAAAGAGGTCATTCATTGATAGAATCACAGAAGCCTGTGGGAAAACCAAAGCCTGCCGATTCAACTTTCAGAACCTTAGTTTGTATGTTAAAGTACTGAAGATAGTTTATTAGTGGAGGATTTAAGCTTCACGTGTTTGGCCTTAAATCAAACGTAACCTTTGATCTTTTCTCTGATCCTTTGGTATTTGAATCTCTTTTTTGGCGCCGCATGGCAATGGAGAGAGATCAGTTTGACGCCAGTTCGACTCTTGGTTTCCCCACAAGGTCATCTTTGGCAAGGTTAAGTTCTTCAAAGTTGAATTTCCTTGATTTTACTTCCGTTTGACAGAACGCACTAAAACTCTCTCTCGAAGCAAGTTTGAAAAGTTTGGCACAGCGTTGGCCTTTTCATAAGACAAAACAAAACAAAAAATCTGTTTTGATCGTTTGATTTAACTTTACCATAAACATATCGTGTGTAGCGGCATGAAGAATAAACTCACAAGTGCAGCACACATACGTATTGTTGATTAGTGTTACAAGTGTGATTTATGACAAACCATGTGTAAATGTGTATGTTCATGTACCCTTGTTCTCTTCACCCAGAGTGTGTTGCGTATATAAGTGGCTGACTTGCTGATTACAGTCATAATGGTGAACCTCCTCTCCCTCGGCTATTTGCCGTGTCATTATGAAAGATGTAAGAAGATTACTATTTGTAGTCTGGTGCCTACAATGTCCAGGTAAAATTTATCTAAAGAATAAATGGTTTTTAAAAAAATGAAAAGAGAGGATTTCCACACCAAAGAATCACTTCTTTAATGTTAGGCTTGGATCTAGAGCATCTTCCCAAATGTTTGCTTTTATTGCGCCAAAAAAATCACAATAAGGAGAATACCATAATGCTTTTTTCAGCTTTATTAACATGATACCTGTTTTTGATTTAGCCTTCAAAGCTCTTCCCTCTTTATGTTATTTGGAGCTTATTACCCGGTAAGGAAATCCTGCCAACTAAAAAGCATTTAAAATGAGATATTCTTATTCTATCTTGGGTTGAGAAAAGTAATCATCTGACAGATTACGCACTGAGAATCATAACAGGAATGATGGACTTGTGAGACCTGGTGCGTTTTCATGACGGGGGGCAAACGCATTAAGTTTGAACTCGTCTGATTCATGCTAGAATATTCTGGGTTTGATCTGTCCTGGGCCGCCGTGCTTCCAGTGGTCATAGATTTAATGCTTTCTTTACTCTGAAGTGAGAGGTAAACTCAAAGATAAAACCTATGATGAAAATGAGCCCACATTACATCTAGATTTCAAGACAGTTTGCAGAAACCAAGATCTATCATTAAAAAGGTGGAGAAACAATTTCTAAAAGCTGAACTTAAAGAAGAGTACTATAACTTTTCAATGCTTTTGAAAGTGTAAAACGTTTTTGAAATCTTATTTCTGAAGATGGGCACGCCATGCTGCCTAGAACTACGTGAACATAATGTATCGAGGAAAAACAGCTTTGGTTATTGTTAAAACTTTGTTACCTATTGTGAAATTGTTTGTTTTCAAATCTCTCGTGGAATGTGCACTTGCTGCTTTATGACATTATGATTATTAGTATGTGAATTGGATGAATAAATTATTTTTTCTATTTGAGGGAATCCGCACCTACCACTGCACTTTAATGGAGACTTGACAGCTGATTAAACAATACACGTGTAATGTACTTTCACTAAAAGCTTAAAACAAGATAAAGGTTAGTGCTTTCTCACAAAGAAGTATCAGAATTTTTTTTAAATTGGACATTGTGGACTAAGCTAAACTAGTGCACAAATGAACTGCCCCTCACACTCTGTTTCTGGAGATGAGGCACATCCCACTGTCCGAGCCTAGGACTTAATTCTTAGTGTGGTATTTCTATGAATTTCGAATGTTCTCACTATTTAAAAACCTATTCACGCGGTTAAATGTTACTGAAGGTGATAGAGATTGTGTTTGTATGCTTCATTGGATCAAATAATTGTGCTCTGCTTGAGCTTAAAAATGTGTTTAAAAACAGAATAACGTCAGTACCTGAACTTTATCCATTACTTGTGATCTCCCCGATTATCGATGCACAAAATTGAAGTGTAATTCTCTGGTTGTTATTAAAATTGATTATTAGAATTTGATTCTTGTGGTAAACTCAGCTGGTCTTATCTCTACCCGGATAGAAAGCCAGCGTCTTGATATGAAAGTAATGCATGGACTAAAACTATTAAACATAAGGATAAAGAAAACTTATGTGTGGCAAGTTCTATTTTAAGGACGTGAGTGTTGGACCATAAACAAGGAAACCAAGAGGAAACTGAAAGTAGTAGAGACGTGGTTGCTCACAAGAATGATTAAGATTTCATGAACGGAAAAAAATCCAACGAATCCGTTTTAAAAGAAGCTTAACTTGAGGGATCGAGCCGCACCACAGACGCCGTGGCCTGAAGGATGGCCTGAAAACCTGAGATCACCATGTTGACGGGTTCCAGACACAAAACCAAATCAGCTGGCGCATGTGATATTCAATTTTACAATTCATGAAATTAACTCGTAAGAGTGATATCATTTCATTTTTATTTTCAATTTCGAAATAGAAATTCAAGGACTTCTAGGATCATTTGCATCATAATATAAGGCCAGCAGTCGGGTGCACTCATTTTTACGCTTGTAGCTGATACTGAGTTATCTTTTCATTTGTTCATACAACAAATAACAGTCCAAGATCGAATCATTGAAATCAAACGACACAAAGCATCTTATGTAAAAACCTTAACTGCCTAACTGATTCGTCCTCAGCCTTACTCCGCGCCGATGGAGATGAGGGTCAGATTATCTTGGGCGTGTTCATCCCTCTGATCATCATAGTCCTGGTCGTGTGCATTGGGCGGGCATGCTGGGCCTGGCATCTTTCTCATCGCCTGGACGCCTGGGGCTATGATCCATATTTGGACTTATCACTACAGGTATGTGTATGGTCAACCCTTATGTCAGGGGTGGGTATCCTGGGCCTGGCATCTTTTTCACGCCTGGAGGCCTGGGGCTATGATCCATATTCAGACTTATCGCTACAGGTATGTGTATGGTCAACCCTTATGTAAGGGGCGGGCATTCTGGGCCTGGCATCTTTCTCACCGCCTGGACGCCTGGGGCTATGATCCATATTTGGACTTATCGCTACAGGTAGTGTATGGTAAACCCTGATGTACAGGACGGGCATCCTGGGCCTGGCATCTTTCTCACCGTCCGGACGCCTGGGGCTATGATCCATATTTGGACTTATCGCTACAGGTATATGTATGTTTAACCCTTATATACGGGGCGGGCATCCTGGACCTGGCATCTTTCTCACTGCCTGGAGGCCTGGAGCTATGATCCATATTTGGACTTATCACTACAGGTATGTGTGTGTTTAACCTAATATACAGGGCGGTCATCCTGCACCTGGCATCTTTCTTACTGCCTGGACGCCTGGGGCTAGGATCCATATTTGGACTTATCGCTACAGGTATGTGTATGTTTAACCCTTATATACGAGGCGGGCATCCTGGACCTGCCATCGTTCTCACCGCCTGGCCGCCTGGGGCTATGATCCATATTTGGACTTATCACTACAGGTATATGTGTATGGTTAACCCTTATGTAAGGGGCGGGCATCCTTGACCTGGCATCTGTCTCACCGCCTGGACGCCGGGGGCTATGATCCATAATTGGACTTATCACTACAGGTATCTGTATGGTTAACCCTTATGTACAGGGTGGGCATGCTGGGCCTGGCATCTTTTTCACCGCCTGGAGGCCTGGAGCTATGATCCATATTTGGACTTATCACTACAGGTGTGTGTATCTTAAACCCTTATATACGTAACGGGCATGCTGGACCTGACATCTTTCTCACCGCCTGGATGCCTGAGAGAGAGAGAGAGAGAGAGAGAGAGAGAGAGAGAGAGAGAGAGAGAGAGAGAGAGAGAGAGAGAGTAAAAACACAAATAGAAAAGAAGAAAAAAAGAAATAATATGAAAGAAGATTGAGTTACAAAGATAGAAACAAATTTATAAGATTAGACCCGAAGAAAAAAAGACGAAGAGAATAAGCTCGGAAGGTATATTAAAAATTTTGGACCTGTTTGTGTGTGTGTGTGTGTATGAGAGCGAGAGAGAGAGAGAGAGAGAGAGAGAGAGAGAGAGAGAGAGTGTAATGTAAAATAATTACATAATAAATCTTGAATTTTGGACTGGTAATAAAATAAAAGGGTGAAACATAGTCGAAAAGTGCAGATTTGGTCACTATGAGAGCAAGAAAATATCATAAGAATGTGAACATTTTCTATCAAATATTATCACCTTTTATCTGAAACACCATGTCAGATTTTAAGCTAAAATTCTGTCTACTTAAGGGCTTTTTTTCAGCTTGGTTTGTATCCACGCGATACTTGCAAGAATGATTATATTTTATGAATCTTTGAATAATTCAGTGCATTTGGAAACCCATATCGTTTAAGAGTCTGATCTTCACAGTTTTGTTTTACACAAAGCTAGCAATAGTTTTAGATGTAGAAGATATTTCATGTACAAAATGTGTTTCAACTGACATCGAATTATGTTCCAAAAAAAAGGTTCCTCTTTTCACGACTTTCAAATTTTCTCCTCAATCTGGTTATAGGATGATTTTCTTTTTTTTTTTCTTATTTTTCCTTCTCAGAGCAGATATCCGGCCCATGTGGAAGCACCGTTTTCTCGTGGTCACATTGTCCTCAGCTGTGGTACTGGACAACAGGGGCTACAAAGCTTGGACAGTCCTGCAGATGCCTCAAGCGTCACGGATCTAAGTCCGGACAGTCTTGATGGAAAATCGATTCCACCAATGGCCAGATTAGCCCATGCTACTCGAGGAATCGGTTGCGCCATGGTACCGGGTTCGATAGATTCGCTGAAAGATTCGATACCGCCGCATCACGTTAGTGACGCGGGAATGTCTTATGTTGATGATTACAACCAAGACTTACAATCAACCGGACGAGAAATGCCATCTTTGACTGAATTGTCTGAAGCTACAGTTGTAGATCATAATCAGCCTCAGCCTCTCCAGTCAAGTCCTAAAGATCAGGGTCCCCCAGCTCCTACTTTTCATCCCACCGACGGATTTCCTCAGTCTATTTTTACAGTCAAAGCTGAGAATAACCCTGAAAACAAACCAAGGCGACCGAGGAACCCCTACGGCGACCCTAGGACCAACGCTCGGACAGAAGATCCTTTCCCAGAGTCTCAATGGAGGCGCCGTGGGCTGGCAGAAGGTTCGAAACAGGTTGAAAACGATACCTGGCCGAGCTCGACTCTGCACTCTCTGAGAGGACTTGAACCAAGATTCACTACTTTCGTAAGAGTGAACTGCGCACAATTCCGGAATCGAGTCCGCCAGCTCGCCAGTCGTCCAAATTATCCAACTTCCAGAGACCTTCAGAGGGACGTCCAACGCGACGAGGAGCAGGTCATGCGCAGTGTCTCAGCTATCCCAGAGTCCTTTCGCTCGGGCTTTTCCGCTGGGGTCAACTCGAACTGTGTTCAGTAATGACGCCGCTTAGGACAAGGATGCCTCGGGAAGTTGTTTTGAGAAAGATATTTTAGGTCAAGAGACTTCGTAAAAAATGTTCCTCAAAATACATTCCAACTTGAAACTGAGCATTTCTTTGTTTGTTTTTAAGTTTCTTCATTTTGAAAAAAAAAAAAAAAGTTACCCTATCCAAAAAATCATATGACTTAGAGCTGGGCATGTTTTGAACCAATCATAGTTCTAATCATAAGCTTTTTTGGCGCACCATAAACCACATTGAATTCTTTTATTTGTTTACATTTACAAGCTCTGAAGCTCCAAGTCACATGATACTCTGAAGCTCTTTATTGTTTATACTGTACACAGTGGCGTAAGCTCCTGTTACATTTAGTCTAGAATTCAACTAGCACAAGCTTTCGTTCTCACCTAAAGCATACGTTTAACAATGAAGTCATAACTGATTACATTATCAAATACCAGGGGCGTTGGCGGTCGTTGTGCGAGTTAGCCTTAAGATCTTTTAGATATTCCAGACACCAGCTGGAATCCCAACAGCACTGGCCGGCTCGTGGAGGGGCCAAAAAGGCCGAGGTCATACGTTTATCCACATCAATCAATTAATCAACTAATGAATCAATTGTTCAATCTATCAACCAAACCATCTTTTATAATTATGTTTTCTCTCCAAAACTTAATGAACAGTTTCATCATTTGTTAGCATTCACACCCACAGAGTAAACAGCTTTAAGAAGACGCAGACTTTTGGTCTATAGCAACTCGAGCGCCTTCCACCGCTCACAGTAAAACCCTCAACAACACAATCAAGGAAGTAACAATTTATTTGACAGTTTAGGACCTTAAATATGAAGTAATAAAAATTTGTATGACAGTTTAGGACCTTAATATATAACAAAAATACCTATGACAGTCTACGACTTTGGGTGTGATACAACTAAAATTGATATGACAGTTTAGGATCGTAAATATGAAATAATAAAAGTTTGTATGACAGTGTATGACCTTAAATATAGAGTAATCGATACTGTCACACACAGACTGACATGACTCGACCATGGATGGCTCGGACTCCCTTGCAGCCAGATCTATAACACACTGGAAAGCTTCGCAGGCAGGCACGTTGTAATACAAAACAAATGTAAAATGTTCGTAAGGATGGTGGTGGCACTAAGGTTAGCCTTGTTCGCTTTGTAATTTGTAGGGAATCTACGTCGCGGTTTCGGGCCCCACCAACAATGCCCTGGGCCTGAAGGAGGGCCTAGAAGCCTGATATCAAATAACACACTTTCACGGTTCCAGCCATTCGAGAGCCGCAGACCAACACTGGGATCAACAATCAAATGTTCGGGTTCAATCACGCAAATTCAGAGAGATCCACCCAACACAAACGCCCTGACCCCACGAGGGCCTAAAAGACCGAAATCAGCTTGTTGTGAACCAGCCACGAACACACACAAAAAACACCACAGAAAAACGTGTTATTCTTCTTGCTACTAAAGTAAAATTTAAAAAAAAAAAAAAATATATATATATATATATATATATATATATAAATATATATGTATATAAATACCACACAATGAAAAAAAAAAAGTTGTTATACGGACATAGATAATATAAGCATTTCAATGGTATTATGATTGCTATTTTATGCTGTAAATAATTCCAGCTATCCAAATTTTTTTGGGCTCGATCAGTATCGATAGTTCCAGGTCATCCAACCACCTGGTGTCTTTAGGGCGTTCGAGATTTTTCTCCTAGCACTATTTGGCTAATGGTTTCCAGAGCAGTGCCTTGGTTGTAACATAAATAATAAAGCACCCAAAAACACACTATGCTTCATTTAAAAAGCCCAGAGCTTATTGGATTATACACGACTATTATACGAATAAATCCTTCTTACTACATTTGCTACGGACCAGATTTCACCAGGCGGCAAAGGAAGCTTACGGGCATTGAGCCGTCTCTTCGTGCAGATTTTCTCCGCAGTTGATTTCATACTAATCCCGTAACATAAATATTCTTCACGGCCAGCTCATACATAAAATGTCCTGGGTTTGCCAAGGCCCGAATTTTTTTCTCCTTAAGCTCTAAACAAAAAATACATCCTGCAGTGGGTAGCGTGAAATGAATTAGTGTAGCAACAGTAGGCCTACTATCAAGCACAATGGTATTAATAACAGTGAGTTAAACCTTTATTCCCTAGCTCATTCTAAGCCTTCTGTTAGGTTTATTTTCACAACTGAAGAAAAAAATGTCCTCAAATACTTCACAAATCTAAATAAGCATCCATTCCATAGCTAATTTGAACTGTTTCCTCATTAAAAAGTTCCCTTTGGAAACAATTTGCTGATTTTACAGTTTTAATAAAAATCGTTCCTTTGACTATTATTTTGAGGCTGGCTGCTGTATTTCGGTTTTGTATATATATAGTCTGTCCACAATAACGTGATCTCAGACTTTCAGGTCCTCCGTCAGGCCAAGGAGCTAGTGGCGCGGCTCGAACCCGCGACAAAATGGTCCCTGCAAACCTCAAGGCGGATTCGCTATCCTTTGAGTGAGACCAAGTGCTATTGTTTCTTTCAAAACTATTGAGGCAGAGCCAAAACTTAGCTGGAATTATTTCGGTGAGCATCATTGATTTTTCTCAGCTCTTAGAAAATAAAGGCGATATGTTGAAATCCGTAAGATCAGTTTAAAAAAAAAAACCACCAGTCAAACTCTTCAACATTGCTTTACCAGATCCCAGATTTCAAGTGCACGATAAGTCCTAACAAACTTGGCTAACTGACTTACCTAAACTCTCTATGTGAGTTCGAGTGTTGATCTTGCAAAATAGGCACTACACACCAGTGAGTGACGTATTTTTCTTGGACTCTCTTGATGGTAAAAGTTCATGGTAGTTAGCGAGAAGTAGCATTTTGGTGTGAGATTGTTTCTAAAAAATTTATCGAGAGGGCAGGAAGTGATGAAGAAAGAAAGAAAAAAAAAGAGGCAAAGAAATATAACAGGAAATAACGAGGGAGCGATGGAGTGAGAAATGTAGAGAAAAGAGAAGAATACAGGGAGGGAGAGGAAAGGAGAGAGAGATAGAGAGAGAGAGAGAGGAGAGGAGAGAGAGAGAGGAGAGGAGAGAGAGAGAGAGGAGAGAGAGAGAGAGGGAGAGGTACATAAGTTAAGTTTAAGAACAGTGAGAGAAGAAAAGAGTACGTGAAACGATCGAAAGAGAAAGCTGGAAAGTGTATCGAGAAGAGAAGAAAGGAAAAGAGATGGAAGAGAGATAGAGATAGAGGGAGGAGGGCAAAAGGTTGGCAAGGATGTCTAAAATATCAAACACGTTTTGATGTGCTATGCATTTAAGAGAACACTTTTTGTTTACTTTCTATAAATTTACACCTGAAAATTAACTGCGTGAATGGATCCGTTATTGATGCAGAAAAGTAAAGTATTAACGACATCAACAAGACTGCAAACATTTTTTTAAAGATTTACATTATTTTTAGACGACAGATATGAATCAACGGGAAAAAATGCAATAATGTATTCAAAGTTATCTTTAATTCGTTTCTTAAAAAAAAAAAAGAAGAAGAAAATCAAACGGAACGAAGATGCCTTTTATTTTCTCTGCACTTTAACAAATATCAAAATACTGTGGTAAAATTTAAATGCTACTTTTACTAGCACTGTTTGTTATTTCCCTCAATATCATACCTTTGAAAGAGATTCTCTCTTTTCCAGTTCCAATCTCCTACAGCCTTTACCTCTTTCCCGCCCCCCCTCCTCCCTTTACCATTTTTTAAATCTGCACCCCCTCTCACTGTCGACCTTTCATCTCTTCACGCCTCAACCCCCCTCCCCTCCCCGCTATTCCACCGCCTCCATTCATGTAATACCCTTTCTCTCTATCTTTTCCTCCGATCACAATCTCTTTTGCCCATAAGGTTATTTTTTCATCTCTCGTTAATAGCCAATCTTCATTTCTCTCTCTCTCTCTCTCTCTCTCTCTCTCTCTCTCTCTCTCTCTCTCTCTTTTTGCTTTGTCTTCTATTATTCAAGCTCTAAAAATTGCTCTCATTCTCTGATTACTGACATGCATGTTTGTTGTTGTTGTTTTTTAATCTTTACTCTGAAAAAAATCAGATTTCCCTGATTGTGTGGTTTTGAAACAGCCCCAGGTAACAAATTTCTGCACTAGCACTGTTTAGGAGAATGTATGGCTTCACACCTTTTGATTATTAGTCACACATTCTTCGCCAAACTGCAATTGAATCGGAATTCAATTTGTCTTAAAACGTTAGCACTCATAGCTTAGTTTAGAATTCTATGGTATAATTGACACTTTGACGCCATCTCCCTTTCTAGATTACAAAAATACAATTAACTGACGTACACAAAGATTAATAGGCTTTTTTGTACATTCAAAGAACCAGCAGTTCTAATATTATCATAAAACAAATAGTCAATAATTGCTTTATACAACATAGACTTAGGATTACAACTAGTAGAATAACATTTTGAAAATGATATAAAAATAAATATTTTAAAACTTTTTTTTATCTTCAAGTAGGCATAGACGTTGTGTTCATAAGTTTCTATGACAAATCAGCGTCAGTGAAGATAACTGATTTTTATC
>BLXT01003865.1:597198-607407 GCA_019648995.1 Plakobranchus ocellatus | reverse complement strand
TTCTTCTTCTTCTTCTTCTTCTTCTTCTTCTTCTTCTTCTTCTTCTTCTTCTTCTTCTTCTTCTTCTTCTTCGTGCTCTACATTTTTCTTTCTCTCTTTGAGAAAACATCGCTTTATATATTATGTATATGCGCAATTATTTTAAAAACCTCCTTTACAGCGCAACCCTCTTTGAGTTGTGTGTGTGTGTGTATTTATTTTGTTGAGGTTTTGTTTTGTAATAAAACGTTTTCGAATGATCATGTTGTGAGGCATATATGACATTTGGATTCATTAGTCATGAGAACGGGACGTGGTGACACATTGGCTAGCGAACCCGTCTCAGAATATGCAAGGACGTCTCTGTTGAGAATTGGAGTTCGATACAGCCTAAGTTAATCTTGTAGTGGACTGGCTATTTGGACAATGAACGGTCACAAGTCACGAAAGTGTCAGGTTAAAAAAAAAAGTAATTATAATAATTCTTGCCCCTATTACTGCCTTACCATGATGCACAACCATGCACAGGAATGAGTCATTTTGACAATTATTGCGCCTTTTTTGTAAGGTGGGCGTTACCTTGTTTTACCATAGCAACGGGATAGCAACAACCCCACTGGTGCATCTACACGGCCGGTAGATTGTGACGCACACAGTGTCAGACAGCAGCTTTAGTGACGTATTTAACATGGTCTGAAACATTACTCTGTTGTTCTTATACCTCTTCGCTTTCCGGGGATTCCCCCAAAATTTTGCGCTCTGTCGTGGTGGGTGTGTGTAGCTTTTCTTTACTCAGTTACTTTCAATGGGAAAAGAATCTAATCATTTATTTAATTGCTCTTTTAGTAGCTTTGTGGCCACCTAGTTTCGAATAAGTTGAGTATTATTATGAATGAGAGGCAAGAGCTAGCTTGTTCGCTTTGTTAGAGCAACTTTTCTTAGTGTTATAAAGATTTAAACATCCAGTATAAACTTAGCGCGTGGTCAGTGGGGGGAGGGGGGCTGTTTAAGATGTCATGACTGTTAAGGGGAAGGTGCGAACGTTTTTTTTGTTTTGATGGGAAAAGTCAGTGATGCAGTTGTTACTTTTGTTCCGTCTTGCTGTTGACTGACAAGTACTTTCTGTCTTTCTTCCGTAATTTACCAGCACAAAACAAAGAAACCCAGATTTTTGTTTAACTACAGTTTCTCTCTGTGCACTCGAATGCTTTGTTCGACATCATACCCTACAAATGTGGCATAGGTGGTGCAGTGAATAGCGAGCCCGCTTTTAGATTTGCAGAGATCCTTCTGTAGCGAGAACGAGTCCAGTCATTGGACGGCCTGGCCTGGGGAAGAGGGGAGACCTTAAAGCATGAGATCATCTTCTTGTGGACTGGCTATACACAAAAAAAACCAAAAAAAAAAAATAAAATGAAAACTTCGCCTGTATAATCACATCTGCTTTCTTGGTGACAAGGATTTGCGAATTCGTTGTTGAAGGAAGTCCAGAAGAAAAAAGCGTGTAGAGATACTCAGAGTGTTATTTTCTTCTTACCGCATTGTCGCCCCATCATAGTTTTATCGAATAGGTATGTTGTTTAGCCTAAATCATAGAGACACTCCCATATATATGTGGCCTAAATTGAACTTTCATGAACTTTTCCCAAATAGGTAGTGCAGATGATAGATTGGATCTCCATCGGTTATCAGCACTTGAGGTACTAGGGTCCGTCACATGACCCAGTGTGGAGATTGTGGACTCGCTGATAACGTCAGGATCGACTGGTCTCGTATGAACCCGGAGATCTTACAGCTCCAGTTCAATTTGTGTGTCGAGCTACTCAGCCTGGGCTTTGGTTTTGGTCTAATTTACATATTCGGGTCTGCCTTTTCCTGCCTGTCTTGTCGCTTATGACGAAATTTTCACGTATTGAAATTAACATGTACCAGTCATTGCTGGATACAGGGAAGAAAGTGGAGTTTTCTTAGTTTTAGAGAAAGTCGTATTTGGAAATTCGATTCCGACTATCGTAACTATATTATGAGAGTGTGATCTCACATGAAGCCTTACCTATGAGGGTCACGGGATTTTTGTAGCTTGGTGAAGATTTTAATTTGAACGAAGAGTCCTTGTATGGGATAGCATGCCTAAGAGTCATACTTGGAAGTTGGATTCCTACTATTGTAACTATATTATGAGAATGTGATCTCACCTGAAGCTTTACCCATCTGAGTAAGGGATTTTTTTAGTCTAGCAAAGGTTTTAATTTGTTCAAAGTGGCGTTGATTGAGACCACTTGCCTAAAATGTAGACAGAACAAGTTTTGAATTTATATCAGTTTTCTATATTCACTTGTGTTTCTCAGTATTCGAATAAACTTGTCTTCCTTATGCTCCCACACTTTTTGACCTCACGTAACAAATAGAGGGTTGTCAGAATAAGCAAAAAATTGGAAGGGCGATCATGTGATGAGGTTTGGGTCTCACCCTATCAGCCCTACCTTGCCTGGCACTAACAGATGGTAGAGTGGGAGGAACAGAGCAGAAACCTCAGTTGACCTCCAAGAGCAGGGTTTGTCTTTGGTACAAGACTGTGCGAAAATCTGTTCATATCTATGATTTGTACACAGACAAAATCGTGCTGTCTCTTGGGCACTTTGACCTTTGCTCAACGGCTACCGCTTTTCTATTAGGGCCGTTTGAAAAATGAAGATGTGTTTGATGACAATGTCCATAGGAAAATTCTTGAAGAGTATCTTTAGTTTGTTACATCAATAAAACTATAAATAAAAATGGAAAGAAAAGACAAACGATGGGTAAAAGTTCAATCTGCCATCACCCACGCCTCTCATCTGACAGGCACAGTATCAGTTTGTAACACATCATCCATTAGTCATTATACTCTGTATGCGCAGCTGTTAGTTATTATTCCCTTCTCTATAAATGTCACAGGGTGTTTTATGGCAGTTTAGTGCCGCAGACGATTCCTTTACGTACACCCCGTGTGACGAGGCCCAAATAGGGACAGCACGTCGTCGCACCTCGAGTAGTGTGGCCTAACTGCTAGACCACGGGTGCCACGATTTCTTTTTAAATAATAGTCAACGGTTTCTGCCTTTCACCCCCACGCTCACAACCAAAGCCAATTTCTGGAGTTTTTTCATCCTCAGCCTAGAGAGAAGCCACTGTAAACATTCACAGTTTTCTCCCTCTTGCTTCTCTGTATTCTTTATTCTTCAAGAGGATATTACTGAAATTATTTACATGTAAATTGAGAGTGTTTGTCTACGCGTGTGTTTGCGTGCCTATATGAGTCGAGAGATGGAAAGAGAGAGAGAGACAGACAGACACATACACACATTAGGAATTGTCAATACAAGCTGCTACAGAAAACTATACGACTTAGTTTTCCCGATTGTTCCCCCGTAAGTCGGTCACTAGGTCACCCCACTAAACACACACACTACAACCTCAAGAGTGGTACAGGCCGAGATCTACAGTGACTTTTGAGTCAGGTGTAATCCTATCACCTTTTCGTATATCATAGTTTTTTCACCCTAACTCTCAGAGAATACGATCGGGGGAAAAAGAAATGCGTCAAACAGGCACATCTGAAGGAAATTATTTAATATAGTTTTTTGCACATGTATATTGATGAAGAAGATGATGATAATTGTGGTGGTGATAATGATGATGAGGAGGAGAAACGTATCTTTTCATTGTCATATCCGTCCTCTAAAACGATTGCCATAGCGCTTGTACCGACACTAAAAAGGGACATCCGAAGTAAAAATGTTACCGATCCCAGTTTCTTTCAAATTGCTATCTAGTCGGTCCGCAGCCTTATACAAAATACTTCTAGCAGGGAAAGCCACGCTGCCTCTGTATTATGCTATTATTATAAATCATAGTAAACTTCGCCCCCACGCTAATCATTAGCCATTATGATAAATATTAAGTATGATGTGGAGTGATGTCTGTGTTGTGTTTTGGGGGGGGGCGCTGATGAAGAGAGATGAAGAGGCAGAAGCGCTCATGTGCAGAACTGTATCCTCTGCTGCCTATTCCACTACCGCCTAATGTTTTACCTCTCAGATTATAGCAGGAGGAAAGAGACCTGTTTTGGCAAAGCGCGTGGAGGAGGCCTAACTCTGCAAGGTAACGTCCTTGATGACACAGCTGTTTGAATTTATGAAGTTTCTCCGCAAGTTCCGAGGCAAGATTATCCTGATTTTTTTTTGTTGTTGTTGTTTAACGCGGTAACTTCGGACATAGTCGATTTTTAAAAAAAAGTTTCATCCCAGATAGAAAAAAAAAGCCAAGTATGTTATATCTGAGAGTCGACAATCCCGGGGACTACCCAGACTGGCCGTGTAAGCCCACCGAACAGATTGTACATACTGGGTATTGAACCCGCAGCTTTCAGATTGTTTATCCAACGCGCTGCCTGCGGTAGTTACCTCCGCAAGCGATAGCAGGCTACAGTGACTGGGCAGGTGGTTGCCCATCATAACGGCACACCGTGCGAATAGATAGACGTAATAGTATGAGCACACCTGAGTCAGGAGGGGCTTCATAATGGTCAGCGTGGCACTGGGTCAGCTGCGGTCACTCCGGGCACTTGCGGTCAGATCTATGTGGCCAAAGGGTCAAGAGAGAGGTCAAGTCATGCGGTCAGGTCGTTGATCTCGAGTTGGTAGAGTTTTAAGAAGATGATAGTGGCGAACCGAGCGGCAACCATTCCTGGCCATTTTAGGGGCCTTGAAACAGATAGAAGGAAATAAAAAAGGTGGAGGGGGAGATGATATACTTATGCTTTGATAAGCAAGTATATTTTGATGTGGATTTTTACTTGGTTGTATGTCACTATCTATAACTATATATTTCTCAGCTTCTCTCTCTGTCTTCTTCATTCTCTCTCGATTTCTCATGTTTTTCTTTCTCTCTTCATTTCTATTTCTCATTCTCTCTCTCTCTTTCTCTCTCTCTCTCTCTCTCTCTCTCTCTCTCTCTCTCTCTCTCCCTCTCTCTCTCTCTTCTCTTCTCATGTCTTTTCTCCTCTTCTCTCTCCCTTCCTATCTCTCATTCCTTTGCTTTATGGAAACAATTATTGGAGAAAAGGAGAGTTGGAAGAAAGAAAGGAAGGAAGATGGAGTAGCAGACATGTAAAGAAACAAGTGAACAGAAAATTATAAAATCAGTAATCATAATTGACTGACCCCGTAGAGGTTATAAGACATTAAATCGTGAGCCAGCCATATCGCAGAGCCTGATTTAGAAAAGGAAAATGCTCTGCCCAATAAGCAAGGTGCACTCAAGGAGAAAAACCATCTGGCTTTCTGGAGTATTTACTCGGTCACGACCGGATTGTGACGCAATCGTAGTGATCGCGGAAATGGGGCTTGAATTTAAACAATGGCCAGTTCCTACCATAGATCAAACTGTCTTCTCAGTGTAGTTTGGCGTTATATTTAGACCCGAAAGAAGTCTTGCCTTAACATAAAAATAAATTTTAGAGCATAAACTTAATTATTAATGAAGGTTTGTTAATCAATGTGTCCGTTGTCAGTGGTGCGTAGGCAAAGGTTTACATCGCATCATAAGTTGATCGACGGCTAGATTCGCCATTAGATACACTATACAGGTTCAGTGCGAGAGTGAAATTAGCCAGGAAACTGCAAAGTCGTTATTTTCCTTCGTCGATTAAATTTACAGTTTTCAATGCCTTTTCGAACCAGCTAATTTTACTGTCGGAATTTCAAGGGAAAAAATGCTCAAATTTTGCCTTTTTCCTCTAAACCTTAGGGCTTTCAAAAAAAAATTTTTTTTTTGTCGTTTGATCGGGATTAAAAATAATGAATTAAACAGCATACATTTTTGCAAATGAGTATGTAGGGGCCAGGAACATGTATCGAGTGGCGTATTTCGTCGCTGTATATTTTGAAAATCACTTTTTTCTCCCTTGCCATTTTTCTGAAACAAGATATAAAAGTGAATTGAAACTCTAATTGAAAAGGGTTTTTTTAACATAAACTTTATTCTGTTGTAAATTTCGTCTGGTTGTGTTGAGAATTGCTGTGTCAAAAGAATGGTTACTTTGCTTCGAAACTTAAGGTTTGGAGTCCGACCTGAGCTCGCCAGGCGCGTTTTGGGTGCCCACTTTCAGTTCTTCTGCCTTTTTTCAGTTTGAAATCCACTTTCCCACATATAATTTCAGGGGAAAAAATCCAATAAGCAATTTTAAAAGCCTTTCTGCAGCTTTGAAACGTTTAGTATATATGGGTCTGTAATGAAATTCTAAAACTCCGAACACTGTACAGATTATTGTCTAGATCAAACGGAAATTCGGCATTGTTCACATTTGTGCCCCATTTCGGCGAAGCCATGTGACAGACTTGTCAAAGGTCACTGAAAAAAGACGTCACTACTGAAATTCTCCCCTGTTTACATATCAGAGAACTGGCACTCGGTCCGCCTACCAATGTTGTGATACTGAACAGTTTTTCATTTTGAAAGAGTACTACATACTTTTAAGTCTGGTTAATCTTTTTTAGTTGTTGTTGCTATTGATACTTACAATAATGAAAATAAAGGATTAAAATTAATAAATAAGCTATTTCAAAATTAGCTTTTAATCGTCTGACTGCTTTAATTAGGACTAGCAATGCAGCGACTTTGACCGTACAGAGAATGCTCAAAAAACCTTCTCGTCCTCAGTAAATGGTATTTTCAGCTAGAAGTTCTAACTGTTTGTGAAGGTCCCTTAGTAGCACAGTGGATCTCAAACCCTCCCTAAGATCTCCAGGGATCCTTCTGTCGCGGGTTCGAGCCACGCCATCGACATTCTGGCCTAACGGAGATCACCTTGTTATCGACTAACTGTACTCACAAAACCAAACCAAACCGTCCATCAAGTCGTGTCTCATTTCTCGCCATTTACTCTTACAACCAACGTAGATTTATACACTTTCTTGAATTGTCGAAACATATTATTTATTTATTTATTTTTTTTTTTTCAAAATTATTTCCAAATGTGGAACTTTATTTAATTCACAAGGTCTCATTCATTTAATCTAAATTAGCCATTTAGAGAGCTTTGAAAATAAAAAATGGACTCTAGGACTCCATCGCACAGTGATCACCTAGGCTCTCTAACAAGACAATCAAACTTGGGATCATATTTCTTTAGCATGGAAAACGAACGCAGATCCTGGCCCAGCCAACCCAGGCAGACCAGCTAAGGTACAGATCAATCCGCTCTTTGGTCAGGATTGTGTCGTCGCCTTGGTGATTTGGAGCCCAAACAGAATATAAAAAAATCAATCGTCTTGTTTGATGAGCGGCCCATGTTTTTTGTCTCTCCAGTGCGGCGGTACGATGATGCATTTACAACTTAAAGGGGGAGATATTTCGCTTTTGATCGGGTCCGCGTGGAAATTTTTATCACCTAGTGCTTGTCAGTGAAATAATGGCTTACAATCGAGATTTTCCCAGCTTTTAAGTTCTCTCTGTCATCGTTACAAAAATTATGAAATGGTACGAGCTAGTAAATAAAAGTAAAAAGGAAAGTGAGTCTCAGAGTTGGTCCAGGCATCGGGGAACCAAGAGTAGGGTCCTGGTTGCTCTTGGCATATATGATTTTCTGAGGTAGTTTGCAATTGCTCTCCTCGCCGCCTTTACTTTCGCCGGGTCTTAAGAGATCTAGCTACCCATTGGGTGGACACCATGGAGCAATGAAAAATTGATTTGTCCGGCCTGGGACTCGACCCTCGGGCCTCTCGCTATGAAAGCCACCGCTCCTAAGTATCGACCTAAAAACTTTCCGTTCCAAGGTACCGCCATGACAACTGCACCATCGCGCCCCTTGGGGTCAAGAGATGGATTGAAAGAAAAGTTGGGAAAATGAATAAGATTGGGAAGACAGAAGAGGTAGAATTATGTGCATGGATGGTTGAGTTGAAGTATTATCTTGGTAAACGATCGCAACGGGGCAGAGAGAGAGGTGGAGAGAGGTTTTGGTTTTTGTGTATAGCTAGTCCACAAAGAGGTGATCTCAGGCTTTTGGGCCTTCTATCTATCAGGCCAGGACGCCAGTGACTGGGTTCGAGCCCGTGACAGAAGGGTTCCTGCAGATCTCAGGGCGGATTCACTAATCAGTGTGCCACCGGCGCCCCTAGAGATTGAGAGATGTTATAACTAGTAGGCTGAACTATGTTAAATGATTTCGTGTTTATTGCGCAGTGCATACGCTTGGTGGTCGCCAGCTTTGTAACGTTAAGAATATCTCGTAGCCTTTCAGCTGACAGAATCTTTCATTGTATCAAAATTGCTTGTGGCCTTACGCGATAGAAGGATCTTCGATTTGTTGCTGTACAAGTAAAGGGCGGATACAATACTTAAAGAGGTCTGGTGACCATCATGTTAATAATCATTTTTGTCTAGGTTTCCTTCTTAACCGCAAAACGAATTTTAAAAAATACCTAAGATAGTCCTCTGACCCAAACTCCTCACACTCCAGTACATTATTATTCAGACAACAATAGGAAGTTTTGCTCCACATTTCGTAATACTTATCGTCACTGTCGATTTTAGAAAGGATTGCTACCCACCCAGCCACTTGGACTACCGCTTTACAATTTTCAATTCTTTCTTTGGCGTAAGGATGATCTCGCAAATAGTATTTTCTTCGGGTTCAATTCTGTATTTTGTCTTATTAAGACTCCACTCTGGACCTCCCTCTACTTCTAAAGTCTGTTGCCTTAGAGGTGTTTCACTAGGATACATTTACCTTTGCAGACACTCCAAAGAAAGACAACATTACTGGTTTGTTTCTTTATGGTGTTTCAAAGTTTTTTCTAGGTCTTGGCGTCTTCCACCTTTTGCAGAAGATTTTTCAGCGTCGTTTATACGAATATCACGGATTATGATCGAATGTCAACACCAATGAAAGCCTATAAAATCATCTCTCTCTCTCTCTCTTTCTCTCTTGCTCTCATTCTCTCTCTCTCTCTCTCTCTCTTTCTCTCTCTTTCTCTCTTGCTCTCTTTCTCTCTCTCTCTCTCTCTCTCTCTCTCTCTCTCTCTCTCGTCATCATCTTTGTGCCATAGACACCTGGAGAATGTCGCAAATAGGTGTTAGAATGTAATATAAAGGGGAAGTAGCAAAGTTAATTAGAAAAAAGGTGCGGTCGAGAGAGGGAGGGAGAGAGAGAGAGAGAGAGAGAGAGAGAGAGAGAGAGAGAGAGAGAGAGAGAGAGAGAATGTGGCCAAGAAGGGTTCACATTGTTCAGAAACATGCAACATTGGTATTACGCAAAATAATCAGAGTACCCAAAGATTAGAAAAGTCAAACTTTGATGCTTTGGATAGAATCTTTATGGTTGAAAACAGCAGTGCGATAGATCAAAGGTAAAGACACAGGAAGCCAATGTATGTGTGTGTGTGTGTTCGTGTGTACGCGTGTATGATTGTGTCTGAGGGGAGATCACTAGTTCACTGTGGTTAGTCAAGGCTGGGAAGAGTTATCTACTTTAGATTCCATTCACACACTGATAACTTTGTTCTAAAGCAAATTATCTTCAATGACGCAATAGCTTCCCTCACATAAAGCAAACGTAGGACGAGATGTATAAATCTTTGACTTCCTTTTCTAAATCCCGGTTCCACCCTTTCATTACTCGCTCCTTAACCTCTTTTTTATCCTTACGATTTATAAATTTATTAGTAAAAAAAAGACCAGAGGTTTAAGGATCAATCTTTATTTAATCATCCAACACAGTCAGTCGTACTTATCCGCTATATCATTATTATTATGTACAACATGTATTGTCAGTCTTCTTTTTTTCTTGTTTGTTTACTTTTCATTGCACCTATCTTTGGTAATGTTTATGTGACTGATATCTCTGCAGGTTGTGTTGTGTTCCGGTCTTTGAGGGATAGCGGCGAATGTTTACTTTTCACTTCTCATATATTTAGTAATGTTTATATGACTGATATCTCTGCAGGTTGCGCTGTGTTCCGGTCTTTGAGGGATAGCGGCGAATGTTTACTTTTCACTGCACTTATCTTTAGTAATGTGTATATGACTGATATCTCTACAGGTTGGTGTTGTGTTCCGGTCTTTGAGGGATAGCGGCGAATGTTTACAGACACCAAGGATTGAACCACACCCTTTGTATTCTCGATCTAAGATCTCGCATCTCCAACAACTGAGCACAGATTTGGTGAGTTTCTTTTCCAGTCTTTACCA
>BLXT01003865.1:576554-590652 GCA_019648995.1 Plakobranchus ocellatus | reverse complement strand
CTATAAGAAAACACACACACACACGCACATTGTCCCTTAACCATTAATATCTTACGACCAGCTACAGTTAAACTGTTTGCAGGTCTCGGCAAAAATATAGTAGCCTGGAATTTTGACGTGCTTTCATTCAAATAAAAAGCTAAATTTGCAGGTCAACCTTTATGTTCACCTATTGATTTCTCACATTCCATTAAAAAAAATGGTTAATACATTTATTACGTGGAATTTTGTAAAGTCACAGGAACGATAAGGTATTTCAGTGAATAAACGCATTTTTTTATGTTTATGCACATCAACTTTCTTCGTCTTCCATTAAAAAAAAAAAAATTCTTCTTCTCATTAAAAAAAAAAAAATATGTGTGCTCTTTGGGTGAATAATGTATGCAACGATCATGCCCTTCAGTTTTCTTGTGCAATGTTCGAACTTGCGGCTTTCGGGGTGTTATATCCGGCACTCCTCTGAGTGAAAAATAGAAAATCCGGTAAAATTGACCATACTGTCGTAATGAATCGGCTTGATACAATATTGACGCCAATTCACTGCCAGCATGGATTGCGCGATGTGCACGTTTATGGTTCAGGTTCGAGGCCCGCTCTGCCAGCAAGGGGTCTCCTTCTGGATCCAGAATGGTTGTCGACTTACGATGATAAGGAGAAACTGCTCAGCTTGACAAACTCAGGTACAAAAACGTTTTCACAGGTAAATAATGGCTTGTTGTGTCACAACCTCTTGCTAAGACTTTTATTAGATCAGTACGAGCGTAGGTGCACGCATCACCGTTACCATCTCTATAATCATCCGTTTCGCTTTCAGCATCATCATCATCATCATTGTAATCATCGTCATCGTAATCTTCGCCACCATCATCATCATCATCATTCTTATCAATCTTGTCATCATCACCATCATCATCATCATCATCATCATCATCATCATCATCATCATCATCATCATCATCATCATGACCACTATCACCATTATCATGATTATCTCTACCACGACCAGCACCTGAACAATCATTCGAACCTAAATATGTCAGAATTTAATTATCTCGTCGCCTGTAAAATTTATCGATCTATCAAAGCTTCACTCATCACAACTTGGACTCAGGCATGACATTAGCGAGAAACTTACCACGACAGAAGCGCCCAGTCAGCAGTAGCCCTGACAATCTTCACACTTTCTTCACTTTTTCATTTTGCTCTACCTGTTGATCTCACGGCTAGGACACTTTAGTGCGCGCGCTCCATTCCTCTGATTACAGCTTATTGTGTAGAGTGGGATAGTGTTCAAAATCGTCGCCGACTTGGATTAGAAGCAACTAACACGCTGTTCTTTTTTATACATGAATACCTGATAAATTTGAATTTCTTGGGAACGGACCGAAACCTTCAATTATGAGGATTCAAATTGTTCCTATTTATTTATTTATTTATTTTGTTTCTCCGGTCTTTGAAATCCTGGAGAGAATGTTCGATGGGATATCTGTGTACGGATTTTTCCGTTTTTATCGGGATCTCCCCTTATCGTTTGTTTCATGTAACACTTCAGCTTGGTTTTGATGGGATGAATTTCCTGGGATTTATTTTTAGAACTAAGCGCTGCTCGAGACTCATTACCAAACGCCCAGTGCTTGAGGCCGCGGGGATAAAAGTGTAGGGAAGGGAAAGTGGGAGGCGGATTTTCGTAATGTTTATCGTAACAGTACCCGCTTCTGAGTAAGATGGTCGGTTTTTAGTCAGTCTTGGATCATAAGCTTCTATTTTATAAAGCCAAAAGGTGAGAAGAATCGTCAACATCTCGAGCAGTTCGATTTATGAGGAATTCGGTTTATGGGAAGTCTACTTATCAGGTTTTGACTTCAGCTCGATCAGCACGTTTTTTTTTTTTTTTTTTTTTTGACAATATCATAAAAATTGAAGTCCACCTTTTAATCAAAAGCTTCTGCCACGTAAGGCGTTCAATGAGATTTAAGTGCTGCTGTCAGTGTTGAATCGAATGAGTTGAAAAAGGTGTCGGCACTTACAAAAATTGTAATCATGATACAAGTTTTGTATGTGTGGTTTTAGTTTGTTTGGTTTTGAAGTGAAGTTGTAATATATATATATATATATATATATATATATATATATATATATATATATATATATATGTACACACACGTATATATATATATATATATAATATGATTTTGCCGGATATCTCTGTGTCCTTGGGAGGGGTTATCGTGGTATGTGTTCGTGAACGAGGTGAAGATATTGTTTAGTAACATATCTCACTGTTCAAGTGATCAGTCATTTACCTTTGTGTGAAGTGTCAGAGCACTTAGCGCTTTCCTCCTTAGCATCTCGCTAGTTCCAGAATTGCGAACGTTGTTTCGGCGAGTTCTCCTCATTTTCGGGAAAGTCTCCGTTAAGAGAGATTGTTTTCAGATTTCAGCCGGAATGATTTGAAATGAATGTGACTTAAAAGGAATTTTTAAATCTTACTGATATATGAACATTAAAAGTTGTAAAAGTTACAACACTTGTCTTTAGTTAAGCACATTTGTTTCCTGATGGCCGGTGCACAAGCTCACATCATTGTTTCTGGGAAGTTGAATATAAAACCGGCTATGGTATTCGTAGGTCTCATGGTTTTACAAACGAGTGTATTGAGTTTACAGGAGGTGTCAGCTTTAAGACTTTCAAAGCCTACCACACAAGGTGTTGATCCCACACCGTTCGTAACATCTATGGTTAACTACCCAGTGACTCTGCCAAGTAGTTTGAGATGTTCGAAACTCGCTGCTGCGGTTGCACATCAGAAACAGTTTTGTAAATCTCAGACTGCTAACGCATACATGGAATTGGCCAAAGCGCAGTTCACATGTGAGGACAGATGTGGTGATACCCCCGTCTTCGGAAAGGATTTGTTAAACTGTGCCTGCGATGAGGTATGCATCGTCTATGGAGATTGCTGTCAAGATATTTCCAGTGTTTGCCCACAGATTCACGCCACCGGAAAAGCCCGTTACGCTCATGCTATGAACAAAGTGACGCCCTCATGCCATGCCAATAACTTTGCGGTTTTGCGCGAGTCTGCCCCTCGCTGTCTCAGCTCAGCAACACCCGCTGCAGGCACCGCTGAAACTACGCAACCAGTAACTGGCACCAGTGAAGATTATGCAGATGTTGTTTCTATTCCATTGAAAAATATTTTTGGCTCCTTCAAATTCAGAGACATGTCGCTTAACGTGATGTCGGATAACTTTGGCACCTTCGAACTGTTGGCTAAACCATCCTCAGTGCCACTCGCTGTACCTCAGGAAGCCTCACTGCAGTGCGCTGGCGTCAGCTCCAAGCACTTTGGCAGCGCTGCGAGTCTTTTCCGATTGTGCACCGCCCGCCGCGTGACAGATGTCGCCAGTCCTCTCGAGAGAAACTGCAAGGTGTATCAGATCATGACCTGCAATTGTGAAGATGGAGAGAAGTTTGAGGACCATTTGCATCATGTCTGCATGGGTGAGAATTTAACCTCACTCAACCAACATACGTTTAAGAATTTCCTACCATTACAAGCTGTCAATCGACCAAGTGACCCCAATCGCTGCACTATTTTCACATGACGGATTCAGGCGTGTATCATTCTTCTTTAGCGGTCGTGGATCTCATCAAAAACAGGTTTAAAATAAAAGTCACGCCGATGTTTCTGGAGCTCAGTGGTTTGTTTCAAGGAAACAACAGCCGAAGCAGGGACAGAGATTGTGATCAGCAAGTCCAAGACCCTTCAAGTTTAGTAGCACGAGATGTTGTGGATAGTGAAGACGTGTATTACATCGTAGAACTGGAGAAAACCTTGGAGAAACGCCTGCGCTGTCCAAGTCTGGACATATCCCTGACTGACTGCAGGCTGGAGGAGTGCGTTCAAGGCGCGATTATGTACAACACTGGGACCTCCTTTGGTCACTTCGGTAACCGCTCGTGTGTCCTGCCAGCTCTTGCTACTGTTCTTGTGGGGGGCAGTCAAGTGAGCGTGCCTGTGTGCTCCTGTTTCCGGGTTTTGACAGCCTTAGCAGCTCTGGACATTTGGAGACTTCATCTCAGTATCAGCGGAGAAGCTACGTGCTCGTTTCATCTGAGGGCACTGGAAAAAGGTAAGGGGGAAAAATGAATGTCTTTATTGGTTTTGAGTTTCGATTTGTCCTGTGTTTAGGGTTGTCTCTAGTGAGGAACTCTAACGCCGTGTCAAACACACTAGCTTTGAAATAAAAAAACCCAGCAGAGAGAGTACCTTTTTTATACTTCGATTGGAAGACATAATGAAAATTCAAGCTCAAACTTTTCATTTATTACAGAAGCCCACCTTTTGTATTCTTAGTTTTTTAGTGTAGATTTTTTCTGTAAAAAAAAAAAAGAAACAGCGATTACAAAATCGAGAATAAGCAATAAAAACGTGCTTAAATGTTTATTTAAATTGTGTTCCTTTTGCTAAATAGAAATTAAAGTTTTTCACAGTGTCATGTTTATTCAAACTCGTTCCATACCGAATCGGATATTCCATCAACTCACTAGAATATGATTTATTTTGTTTCGCAACCTCGCTGTTTCTTTCTAGTCTGATGTATTACTTGTGAGTCCTGAAGCTCTTGCTCCCTAAAGGACAGATTTTATCCATATCTTTTATTTCAAGCTTTGTATCAAACTAAAGGCAAAAAAGAACGAGGTTTTCTTATTTGCTCTTTACTTTTTACTCAACCTTCATTGGTTTTTTTTTCCCCGCGAACATAACGAAGTCATCTTTTGTCCATCGACGTTTCAGAGGCAACTGACCCCCGAAATGGTCCGTTTGAGGTTGAGGCAAACAACACCAGACTGACTGTAGAGACTAGGTTTCAAAAACTGTACGAAGAGGTCAGCACAAACTGTTCGGAGGAAGCCGCGACTGAGCCATACGTCCAGGTCTGCTTCTACACTGCCAGAGAAATCAGCCACACACAAGCCAAACCAGCCGTCTGTTTCGACGCTTCCCCGCAGGCGCGTTTTCTGCGAAAAAACGCTGGCAAAAGAACCGGAGGGGTCTCGTTTCTGATGCTCACCCAAGTTTTTGTTGCGTTTTTTGCATGGTTCTCATGTTTAGTTTTGTGAACACCTAGCCTGTATATCGCACACGGAAAATGATAGAAATTTGATGGGTTTCCCGTAACATCTCTATTATAAAAGGCTAGGTCGAGACTTTTCTCCGCCATTTCCTTTTTTTTTACTGCTCTTCGGATAGTATTTAGTTTTCATGGATCGTAATCTATATAGCTTTGAGTCAAATTTGATCAACAAAATCGAAAATAAAAATTAAGAGACTAAGGAAAACAAGATTTTTGCGAACATTTAAATTTGTATGCGATGACCGACAAAGATGAAGGACAGAAAACATGGCGGACTTTTGCCTAGAAACCGTAAATAGAGCAAGGTGGGCAGAAAGCCTTTCTCACACACAAGGATTTTGTGAATTTTCCTTTTTAAAAAATATTGAATGCAATAATGGAAAATCCAGATCAGTTACCACAGCATTTTATATTAGAGATCTAAAATAAACAAACATAAAGATAAACTACATCTTACGATCCAGAGAACCTTAGAGGTTTGTTATGTCTACTAGATTCTAGATCTAAAAGTCAGCTTTCATCATGGTCCCTTTCATTTTTTTTTTTTTTTTAATTTTTGGATCCGAAATATCATACAGATTTTAATCTCTACTCCAGTTCTAGACTCTGGTTACAGCTCTAGGTCTGAATTCCAGTGAATTATCTAGATTCAAAACTGCCAGGATTAGATAAGCCTATGTAAATAATTAAACTACGAACAGACCTGTGAATTCAAATCTCAGTAAACAGGTTTTACCTTTCGACATTTTCATAACAGTGAAAAAAAAAAGCCATCAAGATATTTTTCTCAACGAGAAAACTTGAATCATTCACTCAGACCTTAAGCCTACAAAAGTTCCTATTTTAATGGTTAAATTCATTTTTTTTTCAATGAAGCAACAATACAAAATCATCAGTGCAATGGAAGTAAAAGCAAAAATGTCAAACTTTGTCTCTTAATTCCTTCATGGGTCAGTGGTAAAATCTTAACCTGTTCAATTGAACGGGAGAATCTGCTTGTATGTTTGTAAAATAGGTGCGGCTAATCCCATTATTGTAAAGGCAATGCCAATGTTATTCTTCTACCGCACCAGTAGCAGCCTATTCTCTCTCTTCTCTCTCTTCTCTCTCTCTCTCTCTCTCTCTCTCTCTCTCTCTCAATCTCTCTCTCAATCTCTGTCTGAACTTCCTCTTTTCTACTACTACTACTACTACTACTACTACTACTACTACTACTACTACTACTACTACTACTACTACTACTACTACTACTACTGCTGCTGTTGCTGCTGCTGCTACTGATGCTATTGTTGCTACTGCTATTGCGACTACGTTCTCTCTATTATTACATTGCATGTACTACTACATCAATACCTCTGCTGTTGCTTTTGACGTGACTACCTCTTAATCCAGTTTGTGTATCCTTCTGTCATGTCCGGTCTATTCAATTAACTCCTTCGTGTTCGCGAGTATCTGTCTGTCTGTTTCTTTTTCATTCATTCTTCATGTAGTTGATGGAAATTTTTTGTAAGGAAATTTTTTGTTTGACTTTTCTATATTTTGTGCGATTGGATCACCAATGTATTTGTTTGTGCAATATTTGATGACGAAGAAATCATGAAGCATTAGAAACTGATAAAAGAAAATTGAAAAAAAAAAGTCAATGTCTTTTTTTTTTTACTATGGTGACATTGGTTATTAAAATTCCAACCTGTGGGTTTCTGCAATTTCGTATTCCCTTCTTGATCTGAAATCAACGTTTCAAACGCTAGAGTTTACAGCCTTGAGACTATATATTTGAAAGAATGCCAAAGTCTTTAAACAAAAGCAAAGATTTTTTAAAGACATCCTTAATTTTTTTTGTTTAAATATATAAAAAAGTTGCTGCTCAGAAATTTAGCGGAGTAAGACGGATTGAAATTCTCTCTCGCCCCATGTTTTTCAGTATTTTGAAACAAAACTGACCAATTGAAAAGTATCTGCCATTTCGACAAGCCATTTTGAAACAATGACTTCATTACAGACTAGCTATTTAAAATACTGCCTCTATCTCAGACCATTATGAATACTGTCACTATTTCCGACTCGCCATTTGAAATACTGCCACCATTTCTGATCAGCCATTTGAAATATTGTCACTTTTTCTGTCCAGCCATTTGAAACACTGTATCCAATTCTGGCTAGCATTTGAAATACTGTTTCGATTTCTGGCTAGCCATTTTATATAGTATTTCTATTTCTGTCCAGCCATTTGAAACACTGTATCCAATTCTGGCTAGTATTTGAAATACTGTTTCTATTTCTGGCTAGCCATTTTATATAGTATTTCTATTTCTGGCTAGCCATTTGAAATACTGTTTCCATTTCTGGCTAGCTATTTTATATAGTATTTCTATTTCTGGCTAGCATTTGAAATACTGTTTCCATTTCTGGCTAGCCATTTTATATAGTATTTCTATTTCTGGCTAGCCATTTGAAATACTGTTTCCATTTCTGGCTAGCCATTTGAAAAAGAAATGAATTTCCGTTTCTGACTAACCATTAGCCAATAAAAAATATCTGTCTCTACCTCGCCATTTGGTATATACTTGAAAAGGTATGAAAATCTTCTCTCCCCACGAGGGAAGAATTAATATGATGATTGTTACTATTCTTAGAGGTGTATTGGCGAGGACGAAGTGATAATTTCACGTAAATTCAACTAGCAATGACTGAAACACATAGATCCCATTCCGAAAATGTTGTTCGCCTGTACATATAGGCTAGGGGTTCGGTGCCCATTGTGCCACCGATCCCCTAATAATGTCTCATCTCTAACCCCTCCTCTCTCCCCCTCCCCTCATTTTTCTCACATACCCCCTCCCCCCACTACATCCAGACTTCTCCCTTTACCTCCATCTTCACCTATCCGCACCCTTCCCTGTATTTCTTTCACAAATTATTTGGTGTTAGCTTTACAAAAGTTTCACCAATGCGTCTCACACACGAAATAACAACTTTCATAAAGTATTGATAATAATCATCTTTACATCGGGTTTGTGTGTGTATGTGTGTATGTGAGAGAGAGAGAGAAAGAGAGAGTACGCGTGTGTATGTGTGGGTGTTTGTGTGTGTGAGAGAGAGAGAGAAAGAGAGAGTGGGTGTGAGGGTGTTTGTGTGTGTGAGAGAGAGAAAGAGAGAGTGGGTGTGACGGTGTTTGTGTGTGTGAGAGAGAGAAAGAGAGAGTGGGTGTGACGGTGTTTGTATGTGTGAGAGAGAGAAAGAGAGAGTGGGTGTGTGGGTGTTTGTGTGTGTGAGAGAGAGAAAGAGAGAGTGGGTGTGAGGGTGTTTGTGTGTGTGAGAGAGAGAAAGAGAGAGTGGGTGTGTAGGTGTTTGTGTGTGTGAGAGAGAGAAAGAGAGTGGGTGTGAGGGTGTTTGTGTGTGTGAGAGAGAGAAAGAGAGAGTGGGTGTGAGGGTGTTTGTGTGTGTGAGAGAGAGAGAGGAAGAGAGAGTGGATGTGAGGGTGTTTGTGTGTGTGTGCGCGCGCGCATGATTCCAGGAGCCCTGTGTACAGTGTGTGACCCCTCTAGAAGACCCGATTTTTGGACATGGGTGTGGGCTTGCTGTACTCATGCATCCTTGCAAGTATTAAACTGACGTCTGCTGCTCCCACCTGCAGCCTTGTTGGTGTTGGACATCGTCATCAGACGTGGCCTGACTCAGACGTCTGCCCCCAGAGCTCTGGACAAAGCTCACGCTCACAGCCAGAAAGGCCAGGAGAGCAACACGTGACTGAACGTTTGGGCGGGATGTCAGTGCATTTTGATATTAACATTAATGATTCAGTACAGTGTATTGCTCTCGGCTTTTGTTGCCTTTGACATAAGTATTCTGTTGATGTTGTGTTGTGCTGTTTACTGCTACTATGATCTTCACAATGTTATGTCCAGGAAAGGGCAATAAAGCCTGAGATCACCTTATCAGTATCATAAGTCATGATATATAAACGTCAAGCCAGTATTCTGCTTTTATCGTTTTAGCTGATTGGTTTAACACTGTTTTTCTTTGGTTTAGTGCCTTGCTTTTAGCTTTTGCCTTTATGATAATTGTGATGCACTGTAATCTTTTTTGTTTAAATATAACTCTGCTAGGTTTTGTAACCAATATTCAGATGCTAACATTGTCCTTGTTCTATGTGATGCTTTCCACTCAGTTTTAAGGCAAAAATGTACGTTAGAGTTACTTCGTTGTGGTTTTGTATACTGTGTAGGATCTCAGAAGAAAAATGGAAATAAAATGCACTAAAAAAAAAAGAGAGAGAGAGAGAAAGGCATTGTTGTTTGATCGTGTCGGCGTTTGTGTAAATAACTTTAATGTGGATACATAAATACTTATTTTGGCTATATGATTTTAACCAAGATCAAAGTTCGAGGGACAGCTACGTCAGTCAAAATAAGCGCCATTGAAGGTGTGTTTTGCAGTTGCATTGGACCGTCATTTTAAGGCACTACAAACCTAAAAGCCATGCTATTCTTTTTAGGCACGTAATTATTGGGGGGGGAGGGGGGGGGGGTTCCTTTTTCAGGGTTAAAATTATGTGCTTACTGACCTCTACATTTGTAGGTCTACATCTTGTTCTTTTTTTGTTGTTGTTTTTGAAAGAAAGTGCATATTTATGCTGTCTGATTTTATATGCACTTTCTGAAGATCTCCTCAGGGTAGTTATCCTCCGCCAGGCCGTATTTGAGATTCCAGGCTTACATTCGAGGGCAACTATGCTCACTTATGCATTCTTATACACGAACTCAAAACTACACTACTGTTGTTGTTTTTTTTCTCTACCGAATTTAAGTTTCCATGTCTTTTCAGTCTTTACTGTGTTCTTTTATTGCTGTTTGCTTTCGTGAGAGGCGTTTCTTGCCTTCTCCATTGCCTTTTCTAAATCTTGCATCAATCATTGCACATTCCATGAGACACGGTTTTGGCTGTTTGCCGAAAGTGTATACATGGCCTCCGCAACACACACATTACGCTCTACCTGTGCAAACAATCCGCCCCATTAATCATGTCCAATATTACAGCAAACATAACTAAAAAAAAATTGGGCCATAACCTTTTTGTTCGCCCGCATTTCGAAACAGATAAAGAACAACTTTAAAAGAGAGGAAAAGATATGGAAAGATAACGAGTGTGTTCTTGTTTCAAGAGATAAAAACTGCGAAGCAAAACCGAACAGGAAGATTTGGAGGGCAAGCCGCCATCCAGGCGTCCACTTGGGACTGCTGTAAACTGTGAGGCTGTGACACACAGCTCGCTGGATTGTTTCACATTCAGCTTGAGACTGCTGTAAACTATGAGGCTGTGACACACAGCTCGCTGGATTGTTTCACATCCAGTTGAGACTGCTGTAAACTGTGATTCTGTGACACACAGCTCGCTGGATTGTTTCACATCCAGTTTGAGACTGCTGTAAACTGGGAGGCTGTGACACACAGCTCGCTGGGTTGTTTCACATCCAGCTTGAGACTGCTGTAAACTGTGAGGCTGTGACACACAGCTCGCTGAATCGTTTCACATCCAGTTTGAGACTGCTGTAAACTGTGAGTCTGTGACACACAGCTCGCTGGATTGTTTCCCATCCAGCTTGAGACTGATTTAAACTGTGAGTCTGTGACACACAGCTCGCTGGTTTGTTTCCCATCCAGCTTGAGACTGCGGTAAACTGTGAGGCTGTGACACACAGCTCGCTGGGTTGTTTCACATCCAGCTTGAGACTGCTGTAAACTGTGAGTCTGTGACACACAGCTCGCTGGGTTGTTTCACATCCAGCTTGAGACTGCTGTAAACTGTGAAACTGTGACACAGCTCGCTGGATTGTTTCACATCCAGCTTGAGGCTGCTTTAAACTGAGAGACTGTGACACATAGCTCGCTGGGTTGTTTCACATCCAGCTTGAGACTGCTTTAAACTGTGAGGCTGTGACACACACTCTTGGACTGTTTCACATCCAGGTCAAGAGAAGCTCCGTCCAGAAATGGAAGCGTTGGGGCCTTTCTGAAGAACGCTTCTACTTGGTCGATGGCAATGAACAATGAAGCCTTAAATCGGACCATTTCTGGTTCAATCGCGGAAAAGGAGCGGCTCTTAGATCGGATTCTGAAGAACGCTCACGCTTGGTGGTGTGCCGATAGTACAGCTCACCCTGAAATCGGATCACTTCAGGTTGAATCTCTGTTCCTGCCACTTCTAGATGAGAGCGTCTGCGCTCAATAGCCGCACCTGAAGCGTCAGACATATTGAGAGAAAGCTTTGACGCGCTAGCAGACGAGATTGACATAAGTTTTGTGTGATTGTGCTGAAATTCAAGAAATCTTAACACAAAGAAAAACTATCAGCTAAAGGCTGCTGAGGCCTTTGCAAAGTCGTTCCAACAGGTTTAAGGTTTTAGGTCTGTCTTTGATCTCAGTATTTCTGTCTTCATCTTATCCCTGCCTGAATGCCTGTTTGCGGGACATGACACATTTAACATCCATTTTGGGTTGCTCAATGTCGATTTGCACCTTAACCTTACCCGCCCCTGTACGTCTGCTTGCGCGATGTGACATCTTCCACTTGTGTTATCTGTAGCTCAATTTCGATTAGCACCTTACCTTACCCTCTATGTGTGTTTGCGGAACATGACACATTTTACCAGAATTGTGTGTTTTTTACTATACAACCTCTCCAAGTTTTTTCCCCCCTATCCTGAAGCTGTCCAGCCTATCATTGCTGTTTGTTATCTGTCCTGGTTAGGGCCTGTTCCATTTCTACCTCGTTATTATTGTATTTGACCAGGTCTCCAGATCCACTCGGCCTGGGAAGCGTGTCTCGCCTATCGGGGATCGCAGTCACTATTTGTCTTCCACTCTAGATCTTGCTGCCTGACATCTTTGTTTGGGATTGTTCCGGTGAGCTCGAACTGCCAGGCCGATGTGGTTTTCTCTGATTGCAAGAATTATGTCACCTCTGACCTCTGTTCACTAAAGTGGAGGATTAGCGTAATGCGCTGAAAGCTTTTATTTTTTTTTTTTTTAAGAAAATTTCAAAAGCGATTTAGTGTTTATTTTAAAATAATTTTTTTTAAGACAATTTAAAAGCCAAGCCAGTATTTGTTTGTAATGACGGTTTGTGTTTTTCTTGGCTTTAAGCACATTGCTAGCCGATGTCAGTTTATTTGCAATTTTGAAAGGCAGGTGCCTACAATGGATTCTAGTGCTTGATTATTGGGTTTTTTCGTGTGTGTGTTCAATGTCGGTTTTTTCATGAGTTATTTTCTCTGTGCACCTGCAAGATCATTATGTTTTCTGTTTGTCCTTACTTATAATGTAGGAAGTTTGCGTCAAATAATTGAAAAACAAAAAAAAATAATCCACAAACGACATGATCTATTTGTCCCTTTTTTCTCTTTATCCTCCTTTACCTCCTATTCCTTCTTTTCTTTTCCTTTTTTTTCCCTGTTTCTCTTTATCCTCCTTTACCTCCTATTCCTTCTTTTCTTTTCCTTTTTTTTTCCCTGTTTCTCCTTCTCCCCTTCCTCCTTCTTCTTCTTTCTATTCCTCGTCTCTAGGACGTCAATTGTACAGATACCAGTGATCTCGTCTTAAAGTTTGTAAGGACGTTTCTCTATCAGGTTCGAGTCCGGCCATCGCCAACGCGAGCCGAAATTCCTGTGATCATCTGTTTGTAGGCAAGGTCGCAAATAAACTTTCTACCTCTTCCTCATCGTCCTCCTCCTGCTCTTCTTTGTTTTTGCCTTCCAGACTAGACTCCTCAATGGGGATGGGAGGAAGACTTTAATGTTAAAAAAAAAAAACAAACAAAACAAAAACAAAAAAAAAATTAAAATTCGTTATGGGCACGGGCTCGCTGCCTAAACAAAATCAAAACTAATGTTAGGGTCAGACCCTAGTTTTGCTATGGCAGCAGTCTCACAGGTTACCCTTCCTTGAATTTTTAAGTTCCTAAAATTTCAAAGATATTCTGAGTACGTAAAGGTAGGCTTAAAGCTTATATCAGTCGAACAAAACGGCTTTGACTCATATGTCGTGAATCCATCCTGTTGCTAACATATCTGCCTTCTTCAGAGCATCGTATGACTTAGGGCTTCGAATTGGTAATGTAAACAAGTGATAGTATGTTATCTGTTCATGGTATGCTTAAAAAAATTGTGATTAGAACTCTGGTTGTTCCCAATGTGCGCAGCCCCAGGTCATATGGTGTTATGGAGAAGGCCAGTAGAGAAGGTCTATGCCTTTACCTGGAGAATGCGTCTGGGCAGAAAAAAAAATTGAAATTTTTAAGTCGGAGTGTTACCGCAAAAGAAGAAATGAAAAGTTGGAGCAAAAATAAAGCAAAAGAACTATTGGAAACGTAATATGTCAAGGATAGTATCGATGAAATGAATCAGTAGATTCGCTGCCATCCTTTAAACTTTATCAACTTCTTACAAGGTTTAAGATAATGACAGCGAAATCAGGGAAAGCCCCGGGCTGAATGGAGATGGAAGAGTGAGATCACACTCCCGGATATGTTGATGGCAAGGGGAGGTTAGACCGTACCATGGGAGGCAAACTCTGGTATCATGTGACAGCAGACGTGAGGGCTACGAAAGGATCGTGGATCACTGGGACTACCAGCTATAGTTCTAGTCTGGCGGGGCGTTAAGGGGTGGGAAAGGGCATTCCAGAGGGAGGGAGGGAGAAATGTGAGTGGGGGGAGAGGATGTCTAAGATGTCGAGTGAGGGGAGAGGTAGCGACAAAGCCAATTAAAGAATTCCAACAACTGTAAAAAGTGATTGTATTTTTATAGAAAGGAAAAGGGGTGCCGGGGGGCGTGGTCTGAACAGAGGGTGGAGCTCACAATTTTTGACGAAGCAAATGGAAAGTTCCGGTGTCGTTTTACAGTTTTACTAAGTAAGATTTTTGGATTTGATCTACATAGACTGATGAGAGAGAGAGAG
>BLXT01003865.1:546331-557749 GCA_019648995.1 Plakobranchus ocellatus | reverse complement strand
AGAAATAGAAGGTTTTTTGAGACAGTGTGTGGGTTTTTGTTTTTTTTATTTTATTTTTAGGAAGAGTAGAGAAAAGGGGGATTGATTGGTACCGATCATTGAATGTCTACACATATGTGGATATTTTATCCAAGATTTTGCGTCACAGAACATAGTTTAATCAGACGGAATAGTTTATATTGCTTCACTTGGGCAGCGCATAGCGTTTGTCGTTTTTGTTGTTTTTTTTTTTTTGGTTTGGAAAATTGACCGTTGCCAATCAATTTGTCTCTCATCTCAGTTTGTCCTCTCCTGATCTTCCGTTGAAAGTTTGTGGTGATTGGGGTGGAGTGGGAGTGGCGGAGCAGGAGTGGTGGAGGCGTGGCAGGGCAGAGACAACCCGTGCGTGCTGGGAGACAAAAGGCAAGAAAGGGGAAGGAGGTTGATGAAAAGAAAACCCAGCGATATTGATGAAATTGACGGATGGACGAAGGGGTTAGACTCTGGCTCTCTGTCTGTTTTGGTTGTGAGTGTTTAGGTGTGTGTGTGTGTGAGTGTAGAGAAAGAGAGAGAGAAGGAGCTTAGGGTTCAGCTTTAGACCCTCTCTGTAGATTGGCATCGATCAAAACACTGGCCTCTCCTGCTTAACTCTCCGGGACATGCGAAGAACAGCAATGTTCGTCAGATCCTTTGTAATCTTAATTTCAAGTCTGTATTTTTATCATTTTCATTTCATATTAACGTCATGAGTTGTAATCATGAAAATATATTTGTATCACACATACTTATCTCCTTTTCATGCTTAGTCATCATCATGGTGATAAGTATCATCCTCATCATCATCATCATCATCATCGTCATTATCATCATCATCATCACCATTATCAATGTCATCATTATTATTATCATCATCAATATCATCGCTACCACCTTGATGACGACTACTATCACCATGAGTGGTATTACCCGACATCACCATCTTGATCACAGTGTTGATTCTAAAAATTTATAGATTCTATATGTTTTGGTATGAATTATTTTTTCTTCCTTTTCATCATATCGAGACTTTTAAAGAGCACAAATTTACTTCATGCGAAAAAAGAAACTAACCAAAACAAAAGCGTAAAAAAAAAGAAAAAACGAAAAATGAAGTTGATTTCGTTTCAGTGACTTTCGCTAACTCCTACTCGCATTATGATCGTTTCCACCACCCCTTCTCCCTCTCCCTTCCCACCCACCCACCCTCTCCAAATTCGCAACCAAAGCACCTGAATTATTATACTGGTAGCATCACCATCACCATCACCTTGCCAGAACCACCACCTACATCTTGACATCGCCGTCAATATACAGCAGCAGTAGCAGCAGCAACAGCAACAGCTGAACGACCACCTCCAACAAAAACAATTCCATCATCACCTACCACTACTACCGCCAGCACTACCACAATTGTGTTTTTGTAAGAACATCTCTAAAGTAATTGGTCAGTGTTCCCCCCACCTTTTTTTTTTTCCTTCTCCCACTCTCACCCGTCCCGTCTTTGGGACTCTCTTCCAAGTTTTGCCTTCTTTCTCCCCTTTCTAGAAAAATTGAAGAGTCCATCACTTTGAGTTGGACTTGAGGCTGTGGTGTTTGTGTGTGGGCGTCTGACGCGATTAGCTTTATTAATTGTGTTATGTACATCTTGCAATCTTCTGCCAAATTACACGATGCTGTTCGGCCCGAAACGTTTGGACATTCGTTTGCTATCGGTTTTTATTTTAGAAACGCCTTTATGGGGTGAATTGAGCAAATAGCTTCCGTTTTAATCTATGACCGCCTTAAAACATCGTTTTAATTTTAAAATATCGACTGTAGCTGATGATTTAAAGCAAGAAGGGGTGCCTGGCGTAGCAAAAACAAATGTTAGTAAATTATATTTGACTTTTTTTTTTGTATAGAATATATTATATATGCTCTTTGGACCTGCATGACTAGGCCTGTGACTTCCCGTGGGTGTCATATAGGACAAGAATAGTGGATTACAACAAGTTGATTTAATCTTCACCTTGTTAGAATGACACAGAAGCCAACTGTGGAGATGTTTGTCCAGTGTGGAACGATTGAGGATAATAAATTCACTACTTCACCACCTTGTTTCTTAAGATTGTGTGGCGTTGAAAATTCACCGCTTAGAGAATAGTTATGAAAATTAATCACCGCTTAGAGAATAGTTATGAAAATTAATGAGAAGTAGATAAGCTGAATTTTTGATGACGAGAGGATTGAATCATAATGTATAGGCTAGAAAGCAGACAAATGTAAGACACCAACAACGCCCCAAATTTTACTGGGCGTATTTGTCACTTCTGAGATTCGGCCAGCTCGCTGTAATGTGTGGGAGTCAGTGATTAGAGACTGGGTCTGGATAGCTTCATTAACTATTGAGTGTGACCTGTCGGTAGTTCTCCTGCAACTATGCATCAGCAACAGCAGCAGCAGCAGCAGCAACTGACCAACATACCAACACCTGTTCAAAATCTGCTCCTGCCCTGGACAGGTCAGTGTTACAGTGTGCCAGTTTGTCTGTTTGTCTGATTGTGCGATGGTTTATCTGGGCATCCATTATTTATTATTGGTTATTGTTGTTGGTTGATGATGGCAATGATTAAAATGAAAAGGAAGGTGAAGATGAGGAAACTAATACCGTTATGTGATAATGTAGCAGCAAATCGACGCATAACTTACTATTGGGAAATGATCCTTTAAAATATAAACTTAAACATTGCGCGATTAATGTGTCGCTGCAAACATATTTTCAATGTTATGATTTTACAGATGCGTCCAGGCCGAAATATTGTTTCGCACTTTTTTTTTCGATTAAAATACAATCATACAAATGGGTAATTTTTGAAAAAACCAATTTCTCAGAATAATATATTTCAGATTTTAGGCTGACTTTCGAAACATATAAATGGTATTTAGTCAAAAAGAGGGAGAGGGGGGAGGAGAGAGGAGAGAGAGAGAGAGAGAGAGAGAGAGAGAGAGAGAGAGAGAGAGAGAGAGAATTGACCGCAATGTATTCATGTCTGGAAGTGTGTTCACACGGCCCTGCTGATAGTGGGTGTCACGTTCGGATCCGCACACAATGAGACTTAGTTACAGCTAGATCTGATGTGTAATGAACTTAGTGACAAAAGTGTCATCTCAATGAAACTAACAGTAAGAGTTAGTATGCTAACGGCTACAAGAGGGGGGCTGGTTCTGGTGGAAGATGAGCAATAAGGGATTGACTATTAATCTCTCCAAATATATACAGTCGAGTTGGCAGTGAATAAATAGTTGCTAATGATGGACATAAGAAAATATGTCAACTAATAAAAATCATAATAGCTATAATAATAATAATAATAATAATAATAATAATAATAATAATAATAATAATAATAATAATAATAATAATAATGATGATGATGATGATGATGATAATAATTCTAATAAAAATATTTAGATTTTTAAAAAATTACCACCTGTTGTTGTTGTTTTTGTTGTTTGTTTTGCTTTGTTTTGTTTTTCTTTGGCTCGTTTTGGTTTTTGTAGCTAAAATGGTACAACCAAAACAATAATACGGAAACGCCCGATTGAAAACGAATGTACATTTCTCTAAATACTAAGTTTGTTTGGCTTCGTGCGACATTTGTTTAGTATTTGTTCATTTGCATCCCTAAAATTATACAAAACTTAGATAGCCAGCATAAATCACTTTTTGTAATGTCTATTAGGAACGCACCTAGACCAAGATCTTAAGGATTTTATAGCTTAAATCTGTTTCTCGACGTTTGAGATTGTATAGTTTCACAGCGGCGTATTTTATCCCACTGAACTTGTAGTGTATAAATCTAATAATGTGGTCTTGATTTGTGTGGTCCTGTGGTCCTATGGTCCGAATTGGAGAAGTGGAGTAGGACTCGATCTAGTTTTCCCAGCTACCCCAGTCTAAACAAAGACAAAAAAAAAAATAAATAAAAAGCGATGGTGAAAAAAAAACCGCGGTGATTTCATTTCTATGGAAGAAAAGCCTATAAAGTGAAAACGGCAGTGAAAAAGCAAGAGGTAAACGACGTCGTAGAAAAATAAATTGTGGTTCCAAGGGTAACAAGTTTTAGAAATGAAATGATTTTGCTCAACATCTCTCGCTAAATAAGGCTCCAACTGGCACTTTCGTTTTGTGTTATTGCCTTATCGCACAATATTATTTTTAGGTTTTTTTCCGAACTTGAATAGTGACGCTAGTCACTACTAACTGTTGCCCGGTCAAGGCTACTGAGGTGTTTCAATAAGATCTATATAAAAAATTTCAGACTAAATAGAAAATTAACAGCTATATAAATTAGATTTATTATTGCACAGATTGATTCGTTCTTTATGATTGCTTATTGACTCTAAAGTTTTTCCATAATGTATGATCAGATTTTAAAGTTCTGAGGTTAGATCTACGGTTGCTTGCTAGGCCGACTAGTTCTATTTTCGATAGTACAGTTGAAACGGATCAAATTAAGCAATAAAAAACTCGCCCTACGCTCTACTTCATGTTTCTAAATCTACCCAAGGGCATCTCAGGTTGAAATGCAAAAGACTCCGATTTTTTTACAAAGCTGTTTTCGAAAAGATGAGCTAAATCGTTGACACGCCAGTCTAGTGTTTAGACAGAAAAATGCAGTAACGTCTTACTGGTCCAGAACCCGGAAACCAGGTGATGGCCGGTAGTGACGTTTCGCGGCAACAAGGCAATTGGCTTTGAAAGTTTTATCTACAGACACTGGGGCTGAGAAAAAAGAGCACAAATATTGTAAGACTGCTATTGGAGTATATCTTTTTTCATTGCGGTTGTAGTAGTAATAGTAGTTGTTGTAGTTAGTAGTAGTAGTAGTAGTAGTAGTAGTAGTAGTAGTAGTAGTAGTAGTAGTAGTAGTAGTAGTAGTAGTAGTAGTGGTAGTAGTAGTTGTTGTTGTTGTTGAAAAGAGCTAGAAGACAAAATAAAAACCACAATAATAAATTTAGTATAAGTGGTAGTATTAGCAGCAGCAGCCGTATTGCTGCTGTTGTTGTTATTATTATTACTACTACTACTACTATTATTATTATTATTATTATTATTATTATTATTATTATTATTATTATTATTATTATTATTAATGTTGTTGTTGTTGTTTTTGTTGTTGTTATTGTTATTGTTCTTATTATCATCACTATATTGCGTATTATCTTTATCAATTGTAATAATATATTGAAAAAACAATAATAAAAGCAATTATTAGTATCGTGGATCACACAAAAAAGTCCTATTTCGTGAAACGTCCGCCTGTTGAGCAGACTAAAGCTATACCTTGCCCTTTTTAGATGTGGCTGTGGGGTTAACGTATGTTTTTGTGACACCAAATACTTTGGTTTCCTTTCTTCAGTTGCGATCGTTGTGTCAAGAGTGCTTTGTTTTATGGTCAAAATACCGACAGTTTCTCCGCCATGAATTGATCCGCATTTCAAGACCTTTGTGATAATCCTCCCCTAACAAAGAAAGGTCGAGATGGGTAAAAAAAAAAAAAATTATAATATGGCTTTTTTCCATAGGGAATCGACCCTTCCCCTAACAAAGAGAGATCGTCATGTCTAAAAAAAATTAAGAGTATGGCCTTCGTTCCTTAGAGAATTGATGGTGAAAAATATGAAAGGAAAATTCATAGTTCTGGCCGTTTTTTCGAGTGAAGGATATTCCCCCAACCCCTTTTTTTTTGTGTTTAGATCTTTCTGGTAGCAAAGAAAGTGAGTATCCTTGAAAAGCAGTAATTTTTGGTTTAAGTGGCATTTTTTCCACGTTGGTATTCTTTTGCAATGGAAGATTTTATGTTTAAGTATAGATTTTCTATCGAAAGAAACATACAAGACTTAGTGTGGTAACGTCACACTGAGGATTATCGATCGTATCCAGTTGTTATAGTTTAAATAAAGGGTATCAATAAAGCTTCTTAAATATGATCATTCGACCTCTCACAATACCGTGGGTCCGCTGTTAATCACTTCAGTTTATTCCATTGTGTATCAAATTTGCTTCTTGCTACGCTTGATATGGCACCTTATCGATATTTATTATTCATAAGCATGATCTTGAAAGGCATTATATCGATATTGATTATTTAAAGACACCATCTTCAAAGGCATTATATCGATATTTAGTATGGATAAATATGGTTTGGATTGTCTTCGTACGGATATTCATGATTAATAAACAAGATATTGATAGACATCATATCGATATTCATTATTTAAAACCTTCATCTTGATAATCATTATATCGGTATTTTTACTATTAGTAAATATGATTTTTACTATCTTCATATGGATATTCATTATTAATAAAGAAGACATTGATAGGCATCAAGTCGATAGTCTTTATTATTAAATATGATAAATAATGTTTATAACTTTCAGTCTTTGCTTGTTATAGCACGTTGAACACGGATTGTTTTTTCTTCCTTTTCTTTTTTTTTTTGTGTGGGTTTAAATGAAAATTATGATTTCATTTGTTTGAGAAACACACACAAAAAAATTATACATGTTATCAGAAAGAATTCCAATGATTCTGTAAGTATTTAAAAAGAACAGAAAAGACTGGGCACAATTCTGAAACTGTTTTTTCCTGACCTCAGAACAGATTTCTAAATGTTTTGTAAAACTTTGCAACGACGGAATCAGGGCGGAGAGTTAGTAAATCCACAATATGATTTCAACACTAAGTCTTATTCTACAGCTGCAGTAAGCGGCTAGGTCTATGATTTCAACACTGAGTCTTATTCTACAGCTGCAGTAAGCGACTAGGTCTATGATTTTAACACCAAGTCTTATTCTACAGCTGCAGTAAGCGACTAGGTCTATGATTTCAACACCAAGTCTTATTGTACAGCTGCAGTAAGCGACTAGGTCTATGATTTCAATACCAAGTCTTATTCTACAGGTGCAGAAAGCGGCTAGGTCTAAATCTACTTTAGTTTTAATCCTTATCTCGGCAATATCAAGATCTACGACTGGATGGCAACGCCTGGAGTTTGCCCGGTCTACCCCTATTGTTTAGCCAGCTTTAGAGAACTAGTGACTTGAGATTTTGGCTTTTGTAAGTGTAAACAATTAATAGAATGTAGTCTGCTTTATATGGAACAAAGCAAAAAATTATGATTAAAACTCTGGTCGATTTCAAATATGTGCACCCCCCTCCCCCCAGGCAATGCAAAGTTGTGAAGAAAGCTGATCAGTTTTTTATTGAGATCATTTGGATTGGAGCAAAAGTTCTGTAGCTGAATGTGAGCGTGTTTTTTCCTCACAGTTTAAACTATGAACATGCTCTCTAGTTGCTGAATGAAACTCTTCGTTGCGTGGGTTTTGCTTCGCCAATCTTCATTTCATTAGAATTTTTTTTTTTTTCAATTTTATATAAGTGTTGCAAATTGTTCTGAAGGCTTTCAGCAGCTGTTTGTATCCAAGAATTTATGTCAGATAATAATGAATGATTTTGCCGCTACATTCTACATTTAAAAATGGAAATGTGTAAAATGCGTTATAATGTGTATCCGCGTTTTTTTTTTCTTTTGGGGGGGGGGTGTCATATTCCGATTGAAAAGATTCATGAAGATTTGTTGATCCATTCTGTGATCTATGATGGTGTCGGGAATATGATCATCAGTTATTTGCCGTCATCCAGTATTGTTAACATAGAGAAATATCAACGTTAATTTTTAAAATGTGGAAAATTGAAATCAACGCATCGCGAAATTCAATTTAAAAACAAGTATTATAAATTCATTATAAACCACTCGAATTTATGGTATCGTATAATCTGGTCTCTATACAATGGGGTCTCTCTCTCTCCTCTGTCTCTCTCTCTCCTCTCTCTCTCTCTCTCTCTCTCTCTCTCTCTCTCTCTCTGAATCCAGTTAAGTGGTGGTTTGATACTCACAAGCTTTAATTTGAGCCACGCAAACAAATTATAATATGTAGCAAGAGTTTATAATTTATTCTGGAGGTTTCTTTATAAGACCCTGACATATTATTTTTTGAAATCAGCCGGTAACTTTTGCTCTTCTTTCCGTCAATCTTCTATTTCAAATAAAATTTTAGATTATTGAAAATTTTGCTATCCTCTTTCTCGATTGTTTCGTATTGCGGTAACTGTGTTTTGTTTCTTTGTTTGTTTTGTTTGTTTGTTTGTTTTTCAATTTAGCGTTCTATATCATGTGTTTACTATTTTATTTTCATTCACTTTTTTTTTTTTTTGGGGGGGAATCTAAAGTCTACCGGGAATTTAGTCTTTGAACTAACAAACATGAGACGTTTTGAAAGAGGTTTGGTTTTTTTATATCAATCAAATTTTTATTGTTGTTTGTGTGTGTGTGTGTGTAAAATTTAATATGAAATAACCAGTAAAAGGTGTGAAACAGGTGGTTCCTCTACTCAAATGCTTCCTCAGCTGTTTGGGGTTTGATCGCTTTTGTAATTGTTTTGTATCAAATTTCAATTACTGGGTTTTTTTTTGTTTGTTTTTTTGTGGTTTTTTTTTGTTGTTTTTTTTTAAACAGTCAATCAATCATGTCGATACCGCAATATTTAGCGATAGATGCATGCATATATTTTTTTTTTCTTTTTCTTTTCTCATTTTTTTTTCTTTTCACTCGTAGCCTTGGAAATCCATAGATGTTGTGTTTTAGTGCCTATATGATAGCATGATTGTACTACTTAAGTTGTTTTTTTTTAATTGTGTAAATCCACATAGTTACGCTCACCAAAGGAAAAACAACCACCTGGAGAGAAAGGAAACGACTTTTACCATGTATAAAAATCATTGGGTAGTCGACGTGGGTTAACCATAGAAAACCATGGGGGAAAGAGCGTATAACTGTCGTAAAAAAATGTCTAGGATCAGAAATGTTGCTTGTTACAAGTATATAATTGTAAAATGGCTAGGATCAGAAATGTTGCTTGTTACAAGTATATAATTGTAAAATGGCTAGGATCAGAAATGTTGCTTGTTACAAGTATTATTGTAAAGCGGCTAGGATAAGAAATGTTGCCTGTTTCAAGTATGATGGTAAAATGGCTAGGATCAGAAATGTTGCTTGTTACAAGTATGATTATAAAATGGCTAGGATCAGAAATGTTGCTTGTTACAAGTGTGATTATAAAATGGCTAGGATCAGAAATGTTGCTTGTTACAAGTACAAGTATGATTGTAAAATGGCTAGGATCAGAAATGTTGCTTGTTACAAGCATGTAATTGTAAAATGGCTAGAATCAGAAATGTTGCTTGTTACAAGTATGATTGTAAAATGGCTAGGATCAGAAATGTTGCTTGTTACAAGTATGATTGTAAAATGGCTAGGATCAGAAATGTTGCTTGTTACAAGTACGATTGGTTTCAAGTAGAAAATGCAGATTAGCAGTAATACAGGAAAAAGAAATGAAAATCTGATAGGATATGGTTATTTCATTGGTAGCGCAGCAAAATATACGGATCTCTGGGAAGTCTCCCCTGATAAATAAGTTTTTTTTTTAAATAAATAAATACATTTTTAGTCGAAAAATGTCAACGTGCTGTTAATAATTTACTTTCCGCATAATAATTCGGATCTGTTAGTCTCTCTCTACTTGGTGTCTGAATGTGTAAAGTATGTATTGAGTGCGTTGGAAGTTTAAAAATGGGTTCATTCTATTATTGTTGTTGTTGTCATCATCATCATCATTATTATAATCTTTATTATTATCATCATCGTCATCATTTTATTATCATTGTTGTTATTATTGTATTACTGTTAAATAAGAAAATAACAGAGACAAGAAGAAAACAAAAGAGAAAGAAATAAAAAATATATGATAATGAAAGTAATACTAATAATGAGAGTAATGCGAAATTACAATGGCGACATCTAAGGCAAAGGGTTTCAATGACTATATAAACTATAAATCTCTTCAAAATAATAACAAAACAATGCAAAATCAACAGAAACGAATTGAATCTAAACTACTAATCAAGAAACTTTCCCGACGAAAGGCAAGCTGCCTCCTCCTCCGAATCATTTCCCTCTATCCCTTATCAACTTACCCCTCCCCCCCACACACCAACCCAGGGGACACACACACACACACCCTTCCTTACCCCGCCCTTCTCACATCTCCGTGCTCACCCACTAGAGAGTCGCCAGCCAATCAGCAGGACGTGAGTCCGCATCCTTCTCTGGCCTGGACAAGGACAGGGGGAGGGGGGAGGGGCAGGACGGGAGACGCTGTCATAGAGACGGGACGGGCGCGGGGTTAGGGTGCAGGTTAGCGGTTAGCTGGGAAGGGGGAGAGACAAGCAAGCATTGTCGCGTGCCATGTTGGGCAGTATTGTTCTTGCGTTATCATCTCGAAATGTACAACTGTTTATCTTTGTTGTGTGGGAAAGGGATGGATAACTGGTTGCCTGATTGGATATAGCTGGGTTGTAGACAGTTTGTAATGGTTTTTCTTTTTTTTCTTTAATATTATTTAAAGCAGTAAAAGAGGAAGGAAAGAAGAAAAGCTGTGCGAATGTAAACTTGCTAAGGAGAGGGTTAAGCTGGGTCTGGCGAGGGAACCAGAGAGGCCAGGCGCGTCTGTTGATAGAGGCCGAGTGTGCCAGGGATCGCTTACAGACCACTATCGACCCGTCTCCATTCCCCCAATCGAAGTCCGCCCGACCGGGCCGCGGCAGCCAATCAGAGAACGGGAAAACCGAAACTAGGGCGGAAATAGTAATTCAAGTAATATTAGTTTGTTGACCGTAGGGTTAAGCGAGATTTTTCCCCCCTTAACTCTCTCATTTTTGCATTGGTCTGTTAAGTACCAGGTTTGTGGTCGCATTTATCGCAAGCCTGGCCTGATGTGATCATTGAGAAGAAGGGCAGTAAAGGAAAAAAAGACATGAGAAATGTGTGTGTGAGAGGGAGAGAAAATCGAAGAAATGTAGAGGAGAAAGAGAGGGACAGAGAGTGAGTGAGGGCGAGGAAGAAAAGGATGGATGGGGATGAAAACCAGAGGAAAGAGTTGAAATAAAAAGTTACAACAATTACCAATCAGTAAAATATAGGCACGAATATTTTGAATGAGACGAAGACTTTTTTTTGTGTGTGTGCATATAGCCCAATCTCCTGCCACGGTGTCGTTAGGAGGTTATAACTCGCGATAAAAATATTCCTGCAGAGCTCATGTTGGGTTCGCTTACGTTTGCGCCACCAATACCGCTTGCAGAGGAAGAACAGGTTTGGTTTTTGTGTATAGCCACTCCATCATAAGGTGATCTCAGGCTTTCAGGCCCTCCGTCAGACCAGGGCGCTGGTTGCAGGCATAGAACCCGAGTCAGAAGGGTCCCTGCAGATCTCAGGGCGAGCAGAAGAAGAA
>BLXT01003865.1:439956-450767 GCA_019648995.1 Plakobranchus ocellatus | reverse complement strand
CCCCCCAAATCTGTACATAAATTGTGTTGATCATTTTTTCTGTAACTTTTGAAATTATGCATCTTAGAGCCCATATGAGTTATCCACCTAAATATTATAAATTTCTAGCTTGATACTCACCATATTCTTCTGTAACCATTTTCCCTGCTCACCAGGATCTATTGATTTGACGTTTCCTACATCTGCGTGAAAAAAAAAAAAAAAGAAAAAAGAAGTCAAAAATAAGAAAGATGTGCAAGAAGTGGAGGCTTTTTTCGTTGCTTCATACTGGAAAAATGAAAACAGCTGCCAACTCGAAGTTAGACATAAGCGTAGTTACAAAGCAAAGCAACAGCAAATTTACATCAAATCATTTCACCTTAATCATAATGATGGCTTCATCAGTACAATAAAATAGAAATTGCGATGGTGACAATCCAACACCAAGGATAGAAGCTAAACAACAGTGAACATAAAATCTTAGTGTTCATGAACTGCTACAGCCAATAATTATAAAGAAATCAGTTAATTACAAGAACATATCTAGGAAAAATAGTGGCCAAAAACAAAATAGTCTTCTCTTCATAGTATAATTCAGTTACCTTGGCAGCCTTTAAATCCTACCTTTTATATCGTCTGTTGTGCTTCCTGGGTGGTAATCTTACCCATTTATAATTAATTACATCAATAAAATTTTTTACAGCATCAATGAGAAGTAATAAATGAAAAAACTGCACTTTGTATCCACAATCTTTTCTGCAGTAAAGCACAAAGCTCTTTGTACTCTACACACTGGCATTTTATACTCACCATGCTGTGGTGATGCTGGGATTGGTGTTAAGGTGTGGAGATTAGTTCTAACTCTTTATGGCTGGTGTTTTATACTCACCATGCTGTGGTGATGCTGGGATTGGTGTTACGGTGTGGAGATTAGTTCTAACTCTTTCTAGCTGGCGTTTTATACTCACCATGCTGTGGTGATGCTGGGATTGGTGTTAAGGTGTGGAGATTAGTTCTAACTCTTTATAGCTGGTGTTTTATACTCACCATGCTGTGGTGATGCTGGGATTGGTGTCAAGGTGTGGAGTTTAGTTCTAACTCTTTATAGCTGGTGTTTTATACTCACCATGCTGTGGTGATGCTGGGATTGGTGTCAAGGTGTGGAGATTAGTTCTAACTCTTTCTAACTGGTGTTTTATACTCACCACGCTGTGGTGATGCTGGGATTGGTGTCAAGGTGTGGAGATTAGTTCTAACTCTTTATAGCTGGTGTTTTATACTCACCATGCTGTGGCGATGCTGGGATTGGTGTCAAGGTGTGGAGTTTACTACTGCCCAGGTTGGAAACAGTCCTTGTCTCACCAAGAGGCCGGACTGGAGTACTGGAGGACACTTGAGATGCAGAAAACTTGGCCTGATCCGTTGGGCTATTGCTGAAGTCTTGCACGGGTGAAGGTGATAGACTGTTGCTGCTGCTTCGCTTGGAGGACGAAGTACTTTCATCTCTGGAGGGTTTGTCGAGAGTGGGAGTAGAACACGAAGGGTTTTTTGCATCGAGAAATATTATATCATCGTCGCTGTCACTAAAATCTGGAACTCTGAGATTAAAGCGAATTTTAGGACGCCTGCTTTTAGGAGAGATGGGAGCGATGGCATTCTGACGACCTTGCTTCACAAGTTTGGTTCCAGGATTAGATTCTAGCTTCTTTGATTCCGGGTTATTCTCTTTTCTTTTACCTAACTTAAGTTTGCTAGGTTTTGATATGTACTTATTGTTAGACGCATCAAGATGGGGTGTGACCTTGTTATTTAAAGAGAGGCCATGCGTGGGATTAACTTTTTCATTTACTGGGTCCGTTTTGTACTTACTGAAAATCAATTTAGCCTCCAGTAAAGCCGGCGGAGATTCATGCGTAGGTTCAAAATCATCATCATTATCTCTTTCTAATTCAGCAGCGCCTGATGGGGAATGGTGGTTTTTAATTTCACCTTGAGATGCTGGCCATTCAAGACCATGAGGTGAGCATGTTTTAGAATCGGACTTGGTTTGCTCATTACTGTCACCATCAACTGACTGTTTCTCCAATTTCTCTGACAAGGGGTCCAGATCATCAAATTCTGCACCCAGGTCAAAGTTTGATTGGATGTTCTCTGCGACATCCAGATGGTTGTATTCAGACTCAGGATCATCAATGTCGAGAGGCATCAGATGTATGTTATTCTCAAACTCTGTGCTTGGGCTTGGTAAATCAGGATTCTCATGCTGTTGATGACAGGATCTACTTGGAGCAGCCATATTACTGTTGATATTACTTTGATTAGAATGATCCTTATTGCTCTCTGAAAACAGAGGACGCCTCACTCCGTGAGAAACAACTGCAACTGATGGTGACTCTTTGTCAGGAGTTGGCGGAATCACATCATCGAGGTCAAATCCGAGATCAAATTGTGCCAGGATAGAGTCATCATCATCGACAGCCTCCCCTGGCTTAGGTGAAGTTCCTGGATTTTCAACAGGCCTAACGTAACTATTGCTTACAATTTTTTCTCTTGACTGGGGATGAGAGCTAATTCTTGCTTTGTCAACCAAAGCTGTAGAAACTTTGTTAATTTCCCCATCAACACTTTTAAAGCTGTCTCTAGCATGCTTTTGATTGTCCAAGTTTGTTGCAGAATTCCTGCCTGGTGTTAAATTTAAAGACTTTTCCCATTTGGGGGTGTCTGACTTCAGCTGGGGCTTTTCTTTTCGCAGCTTGGCAGGCGAGGGACTTTGCATGGGTGAACAATTAACAACACAACCATAGGTCGGAGGGCTTTCGTTGCGGTCAGCCTCACGACTATTCTCTGATGAACTTGACATAAGGCACTCATGTGCTTGTGTGAAGGTGATAAAACTTTGTGAAAAACGGGTCTTTTTGGCAGAGGATTTGCTTGAGTGTGCTGCCAAGTGGCCGCCCTGAAGTTTGTTGTTTTTCCCCTTCTCAACAATCACATCGGACATCAGCTGATCCTCCCCTACTTTTGAACAATGTTGTCTCTTGCTGTTTTTATCCTCTGCTAGTGGTGAGAACGATATTTCATCTGAAGGAGACAGCCCATGTTTATTCACTGTTATAAAAGACGCTGAATCTTGCAAGCTGTTGTTCTCAGCTTGTGATATTTGTAGATTTTTTCCAGATGAATCCGCTACACGGCCCGCCTCTATGATTTTTCTAGGTGAATCCATTACAGTGTTCTTCTCTATACACTTCTCAGGAGAGATAACAACTGGGTTGTTAGCGTTACCATAGCCAGTGTTGCAGGTTTCAGTAATGTTCTCAGTGGTCTGCTTCCTTTTACCCATGCTCGTTTTAGGGGCAGGATTTTTGTGGCTCATTTTGCGCCCTGAGCTGTTAAAAATTGGACTGACAGCTGGAGCATCCTCTCTACAGGTTAGCTGGTCCTTGTCAGCGGATAAGTCCATCGTTACAGACGATTGGCTCTCGGGAGCATTTGCCAGAGATGCGTGGAGTGCTTCTGCAAACAGATTGTCCACTTTTGTTTGTAACAAGTTATAACTTGTGGACTCAGACTTTTTGCCTATACTTTTTCCTCTCTGTACTGAAAATTCAGAACATTTTTCATTGAAATTAGCACACACATTCCCTTCCCAATTTAATTGGCCCCAGTCTTGAAGTAATAGGTCTAAATCCAGCTTCCCAAAATGTTGAATAGGAGAAAGGGCTGCCACTAAATCGTCCATATCACTTATAGCAGGGGCAGGAGGTACCATATGCGAGATCCCACTCACATCAGAAGTTTCTCTATTCCTTGTGTTTTTCAATCCAACCAAAGTTTGCCCGTGTTTATATGGTGGAGGATGAAGCTCAGCCTCATGTTTAATATCACAATCTCCTATGACGTTTTTGCTAACACCTAATATGGTATTTTCAAGAGATGGGGACTTGCCATTGCTCTCTTTATCACAGTCTTTTTCGTCCTGCACTTCCTCATACTTATCTTGTGCTATACAGTTTGCAGTTGTTTCCCCGTGCACATCACTGAGAGCATCTGGTGCCGATTCTGCCTGGGAAATGTTCTCAAAGTCATCTTTATCATTTTCCTGTACGACAGAAGTGAGCTTAGACTCCAACAGGCGAGATACGGAGGACTTTCTTTTTTGAAGAGTCTTCCTTGACTTTTTCACAAGTTGTATCCTTGATTGTGTGCTACTGGAAGGAGTCCCGATCACACTTGCTGATTGGGAAGATTTTCTTTTACTTTTACCAACAGAGTGTAAGCTGAAAAGATTTTTTTTCCCTTTAGATATTTTTCGCTTACCAGCCCTGGATAGTGTGGCAAGACTAGATCTGGCTTTGCTGGTCTGCTTGCTTGAAATGTTTAGCTTTCCACCAGAAGTGCCACTATCTGAGTCACTGGAATCAACTGACTCAGGATCAGCATCACCAGGAAACAAAGACTCGCTTTCCCCTCCATTTTCTCTCATGTTACGATGGGTAGAGGAAGAAGCTGCTCCCTTTATGGCAAGACCTTTGCCTTCAGCTTTGGCAGGAGTCAGCAGAAAAGATGTGATGTTGCTTTGACTGATAAAACTCTGAGTCACAAACTGTTTCATTTCAATGGCATAATTATCTTCATCCTCTCCAACAACACCTGCAAATAAACCAGAGAAATAAAATGTGAGCTTGCAGAGGTTATAAAAAAACCAAAGCAATTGTCTGTCTGTCTGTCTGTCTGTCTGTCTGTCAGTCGGTCGGTCGTCTGTCTGTCTGTCTGTCTGTCTGTCTGTCTGTCTCTCTCTCTCTCTCTTTCTTTCTCTAATTTGTTATTTGAAGTTCATACAATGATCTGACAAGATCAAGAGCATGATGAAATGACCTAAGAGAACAAAGAATATGGATCAACATTCCATGCTTTTATGCAAACAAAAATAGTATAAAATAACTGACACTATGTGTTGTGTGTGTGGGTGTGTGCAATTTTTTTTTGTCTTGTTTTTTATTGTTGAGTTTGAGTTTGTTTTTNNNNTTTTTTTTGGGGGGGGGGGGGGCTCTTTCAGTCTAGGGACACACTGAGTTCATAACGTTCCAAACATACTCACGCTGAACTTCAATAAATTCAGAATTTTTGACCAGGTGTTGGCTTTGGATAGAGTGACCAATGAAAAATGTCTTTTGTAGCCTGTTCTGCCATGGCGTCCACTCAGAGAGTTTTATCTCCGGAGTTGTGTCACTTGCTTCAGACATTTCTTGTGTTGGCATCTGAACATCAGAACACACACAAAAAAACAAAACATCTCATGCTTTTGGCATCGACTGACAAAATATAAAACAGGGGGTTTTTTTTGTTTGTTTTTTTTGTTTTCTTTTTTTTTTTGTGGGGGGGGGGATATAACAAGTTCATATGAAGGTGATCTCAGGCTTTCAGGTCCTACATCTGACCTAGGCACCCATCGCTGGGCTTGAACCCACAACAGAAGGTTCCTGCAGATTTCAGGGTGGGTGCGCTATCCACTGAGCCACAATATCCCTATGAAACGGGACAAGAGGAGAAAAATCAAAATTTTAGGACCATTTGTGTACTGCCACTACAAAATATGAGGCTTGGGAGCAGGAGCAAGGGTAGGAAGTATATTAGCAAAGTTCTCAATATCATTCATAGACAAAGCTTTTCATTTCCAAATTCCCTCATAAATTTCACCAGGGTGTTGTGGTGTTTAATCTAACTTATAATCTATGGCTGGCATCCCGAGGACAAATAAATCCCAATTTTCCATGGCATATTTTACCACAAAATGTTACCAGGTTGTAGTGAGATGGCACTTTTCCAACCTTCACTATTATTATGGTTTGAAAATGCTGCCTGGCGGATACAGAATAACATAATATATTATGCAAAGTATTAGATATTCCAAATAAATACATTCAAAGTTATAATATGCTTTATGAATTAATTACTTCTGGAATAGGTACATGTTTTCATTTTAAGAATTTCAGTAACCATTTTTATAGCATTTACTTGACTTCTATAGATTTTATTATTTTTCCAAAAATAACTGATTTTGCCCAATAGTTCCCAATTCTTGCATTATTTTAACCTCTAAAGAAACATTTCCATACAGACAATAAGACACCGTTCATTACTGACTGACACCAGTGGGAATTTCTTAGAATTACAAAAGTCAGGAATTTGAAGCTTTATTCAAAGCATTGAAAATAATTGTCCTGATCTGAAACATGGATTAAATATTTGCTTACAAATATAGATCAGTCATTACAAAAAGAAAAAAAAACACAAAAAAAGCATGAAAAAACATATAGAAAATGTCCAATATGAAGCCTCAAAAGTTAATTCTTCTGAAAGTTAATTGTATGCTGGACACAGTTAGTTGCATTCAATAATATTTGACTTTTCTGAAAAGCTATCAACAATCATGAACAATTCAGATGCCAATAAGCTCCTAATTCAAAATGTGGTTTCTCTAACTGCGATGTCACCATGGTGCTCTTACGCTTGCATTTCTTGTCAGCACTAAGCACTTGGGTTTGGGCAGGTGCTTTGCTGTAGATGGCACCATCGCAAACTCATCCATGATTTCTTCAAACTCCGACTGCATCAAGTGACAATCTAAACCTGGGCTCACTGAAGTGCCTGGAGATTTGAATGACATGGAATTTCTCAAAGCAGCCTTTTCTAACATTGACAGAATTTGCTGAGTTTTTTTTTTTATTGAGGTTTGTTGTTAACCAAACGAATTGCATTTAGAGCATAATTTCTTTCTAGTCTTTTTTCTTTCTTTCTATGTCACTGCAATGTTTGGTTGGTTTTGGTTGGTTTTTTTTTAATGAAGGTATTTGATGGGAATTTTATTTTTTATCTTGTTTTAAAGTGGTATATGATTCAAGTTTACAAAAAAATGAAAAAATGCTTCTAAAATTTGTTAAAAGCTTTAGGTTTAAAGAAATTGCTGTAATGAAAATTGTATTACAAAATAAAATGGTTTCTCTGAAGATAAAGTCAATGCAAGAAGATAAAGAAATTTTCAACTATTTTTGTATCAGGAACACCTATGTTTGGACTCTCAATCATAATGTGCAAGTTTCTAATCAGATTGCCTTTATGAAAACGTTAGGGCTATCGTGATATATAAAATATATTATTGCCATGCCTTCATCCACTTTCACGACTGAATTGCAGACATATTAATATCAACAATTGTCTTCGCAGTCCTAGCCTTGACATCATAAAGATAACATTATTGTCAAACCAACCCTACTTTTACCTCATGTCATTATAAAGCCCGATCACAGATACAAACAGATAAATATCAACTCATTAAAGTAAGAATTGATTTTTTCCTTTGCCAAATGAGACAAAACTCATCAAAAGTGACAAAAACCAAAAAAAAAAGTCACATATTTGCAAAACTATGCAGTCCAAGTGCACAAGCAAATGTGTCAAAAAAAGCTCCTTTGTAAAAATCAATCAATGTCATGCAGTGTTTAAATGAAACGCAAAAAAAAAATGTTCATGATTTCCAGCCTGTAACAGAATACAAAATCTTTAACTATGTACTTTTGCACCTGTACACCATAATCTAAAGACACCGCATAGATAAGGAGATGACAAAAAAAAAGAAAACCTAGTTAGGAATGATAACTGCATTTATTACTATATCTTCTTTTGATTATGTTATTGCAGTGTACATAAATAGCCCTTGGTTTTATTTTCATTTCTAATTTCTGATCGAAGCTTGCTTCAATTGCTCAACTGAAAATCTTAATTTGGTCAATCAAAAAGTGATGAGCACAATACAAAGACAGTAATAATTAAAGTGGATAATTAAAACCAAAAATAATAATAGCATACTTGCCTAGTTGCGATCATCCAATGTAGTAATGCATAGGGAAGAATTAGTAATTAAAATACAAATAAAATAATTCTGTACAAAAACTGTACACTAAGTGATATTACCGATAGAATTTTGTTCCATGAGTATCCCATGTTCGCACTAATTCTACATTCCCCCCATATATTTAGTCTATACATTTAAAGTCATGATGCACTATGAAGTCTTTCAATTCAACAGGAAGATCACTGCCTTAAACAATGCTCAGGGTATAAACCTTCTTCAGGCTTTCCGACAGCTATGGCTTCTTCAGTGAAGAGTAAACAGAATTTCTTTGCTTGAGCTGAGGCAAAAACAACAATGAATCAGTCAATTTCTTATTTTCATAATTTCATGCATTTTTTTTGTGATAATTCGTAATTCTAAGTGTATGTAATGGTAAAAAATCATCAATTACTAATATTTATGATAATCACCTTGTTTCTTGAATGCATCAGCAATCGTTTGTCTTCTCTTCCCTGTTGTTGAGTTTTTCTTGCCACTGCTTGAGCCAGCTCTCTTGTTCTCCTCAGGAATTGTGATATACATCTTGTGACACTGCGGCTTCACAGAAACTGGGACCATACGAGGGTTGTTTGGAAAGAACTTAAGAGACTTTGCCCCATTCAGTATTGCTTTGTGGATGCTTTTCTTGGAAGACAAGCTCTGGTTGTAAATCTGCCAAAACAAATGTTCTAAAGTTTTAGAAGGAAAATAAAAAGCTTTTTTTTTTTTAAATGGCAGTGTTTTTTTCTTTTAAATCACTATTTCATGTACTAAAAAGAAGGCATAGGAGCATATTTAAATACGTTGACAAACATCAAAAGTACCTGTAATCATAGTTACAAAGGCTGGATTGTTTAAAAAAGAAAATGCATGTGGATTTTCCTTGATACCTGCAACTGGTTTGTTAAACTTTTTTTTTTATCAATTTCATTAATACTAATATCCATTCAAATGAATTGAAACTTAAAAAATTGGTTTGTCGTAATCAACTTCTTTTTTTTTCTTTCACACACTCTCTCTCTCTCTCTTTTCCCTCAATCTAAATCACTCACACACAAAAGTTTATTGCAACAATATTTCCTACTCAAATTCTTATACTGCGAAATATTAACAGGAAAAAAGGAAAGAAAATTATTAAAACTAAATTTTTCATTGCCATGTTTTATCATGCACTGAATGTCCTCTCATGTGTCCTGCAAACATACAAAATGTGTGTCTTTTTCTTAAAGCATGTTTTCATTCTCCACATTATTCAATTCAGCTAATTTTTTAACTTATTAGGACAATTTCCCTTTGAAATCTGTATTGCCATTGGCTGAATTTAGTCAACAGTGCACAATTTTGTGCTGATTGTGTTACCAGGCTTTAAAAATTCTCGTTGTTGTTGTTGTTCTTGTGTGAATGTGTGCACATACTTTGTAAAAGTAAAAGGATAAGTTTCAAAAGACATTCATAACACGATCTATCATCCCACCTGCTCCTCTTTGCCTTCTGTGACGAGCATGACAATCTTTCCTTCCCTCTTGCGGCCAGTCCTGCCCATGCGCTGCACCAGGCGAATCGGACTCTTGTGAGCATCAAAGCAAATGATGAGGTCTACGTCTCCAATGTCCAGGCCTTCCTCCCCGACACACGTGCTCACAAGTGTGTTGCAGCCAGCCTCCCTGAACTGACGCATCACCTGTAGAGGAAAGATAACAACAGCAAGGCTTTGAAGAATGGCACACAGTGAATTCACAATGTACAAAATTGATATAGAAACTAAGACAAGGTTAAAGTTTCTAATACCATGATGATTTGAAAATATATTTGGTGACATTGATTTTTTGCTGTCCAAAAGAGAGAAAGGGAGATAGAGATAGAAGAAGAGAAAGTGAGAAAAGAGAGAAAGACAAAGAGACATAGTTCAGGCAGCCCAAGCGAGGACAACATATTGAAAATTGCCGTACGCGTAGCAGCTTTGAAAAAAAAATTACTCCATATAAACACATATTTCACAAACCATTAAGATATAATATAGAAGTGGTGAAATAATCAAGATTGCTGTAGCATGATTTTTTGTTTCATAATGTTATAAAGTTTAAATTTGAAATGCCGTACAGATTCGTAGTAACAGGGCAAGGTGGCCCTTACATAAAGGAAACTGTGCAGAGCCATCCATGAGCGATCAAATTATGATCATAAACTGTCACTGCCCCTGATGTAACCCATTCAAACATAAAACAACACTCAAAACCAAAACTGGATGCAATGATATCCAATACTCCAATATGAGACTATTTTACCTCCAGCTGTTCTTTTTGTGTGAATCCTTTAATGTCTTTGCCAGAGGAAGATTGCCCAATAAAAGGCATGACTTTGACCAGGGGCTGGTGCTGGTTGAGGATTGTAGCTATTTCCTGCACGCTGTCGCGAAACTGGCTGAAAATGACCACTTTGGTGGCAGTACTCTCTGTGCACAAAAGGTAAAGATTTCTCACGATTTCCACAAGCTCTAGGCCAGTCCAAATTAAGTTATGTGTTGCAAGTTACATATTCTTTAACACAGATATATCTGCAATTAGCTCTCTGTGAGCCCTGGTTATGTACAAAGGTATATGAATTTCAATTTTTTCTTAACAGCATAACAAAGAAAATAAATTTCCCTTCAAAGGCTTTTTTCATCTCTGAAAACTATTTTTGCATATTTTCTTCAACATTCCAATCAAATTTTATTTGTTTTGTTGTATACCTATTAGGCAATTGTGAAAAAAAATGACTTATAACATATGGACAGGTCACATGTAGTCTTTCCCCAGTTTGTGAGGGCACATTTTCCTGACCTTTTTAAGCCCTTTGATGTATTAAAGTGTTCTTTAACTCTTCATGCTCACACCAATGGAGCCACCGTTGATTGAATAGGTTATGAATGGTCGGACCAACGGTGCCAGCGTTGCTT
>BLXT01003865.1:310164-322043 GCA_019648995.1 Plakobranchus ocellatus | reverse complement strand
GGAATCAAGACTTCACCAATGCCATTTTTCCCCAACTTGGAACAAATTAGTCTTTTGCTGTTTCCATTCTTCGACATCAGTGACCTCGGACTGTCAAACAGCATGGTGAATAATTCTGAACGTTCTGTTGAAAAATAGTTTGCCCACTTGTTGACAGTACCCTCAAGTATTACTTATCCCAAAAAGTTCAAGACAAAAAACTTGTTGCATGCGCTCCCTTATTCTGTATTTCTATACTAATGTAAAAGTTTCGAAGAGTCCTTTGGCGAAGTGTCTTTGTTGATGCAGTTTTTATCTCAAGTCTTTGGAACTTTACTTTGCTAACATACATGTATAATTACTATTGATATACTTTATCAGCGGTTGGCTGTATTCTGATTTCTTATTTTGTTGTGACTCTGTTGCTATTGGTTACTTTATGATTGACAATCACTTCACAAATACACATATGAGTAAAAAATCATTGATGTTTCTCTAAATTGGCATGTTTTTTGATTGTTGAAATGTGTTCTGTTAATGAACAATAAAAGAGACAGAAGAGAATCGGCCATCACGTTGTCTTCTTTCATCACTTTACATGCATTTTGATTTTTTGACAATGCATACACTGGTCTCTAAGTAAGCATTTTTTTTTTTTTTTTGGTCGCTATGATATAATTATACATTGCACTAGTCCAAGACGAGCATCTTGTTTTTTAAATTTGTATTTACAGATTAAACTTGGAGTAATTCATTGAATTCATATGGAAATCGGAGACACTATTTACTTATATGACTATACTTTTAAAAATCCTGAATAAAAATCAACAAATTTTTATTTACGATAGTTTGATGCATACAGACTTTTTTTTTATTCATATTATACTGGTACAAAATTGAAAACCTTTTAGCAAAAAAAAAAAAAAAAAGCCATGTTTCAAACCTGTCCAACTTAGTCACACAATGAATTTTACATAATGACCATCATCATCATCAAGTGTCTTGCTTGTAAGCGTTGGCGATCATGTCCCTCCACAAATCCCTATCTTTGACGGCGGCCAGTGTATCTGACACTTTTCCTGGTCCAAGCCATGAGGCCAGTCCATCCATTATCTTCTCCCTTTGTCTTCCTCTGCTTCTTTTTCCTTCAAACTTTCCTGTTGTTACCAAATGTTCCAGTTTTCCTCTTCTCATCACGTGGCCCAGAAAGGTGGCTTGATGTTTCCTTTTAGTTCTGACAAGTGATCTTCTTTTATTAGCTTCATTCAGAACTCTCTCATTTGTTTTCTTTGCGGTCCAAGGTATCCGGAGCATTCTTCTAAGGAACCACATTTCTGTTGCTTCTAGCTTATTTTGAATTTCTTTTGAGATTGTCCATGCTTCGCATCCATACATTAGAACAGGTTCTATGTAGCACTGGAGGGCTCTTTTCCTCGTTTCGATGGAGATGTGTTTATTTGTCAGGATTGTTTTCATCTTTTGAAAGTTGATCTTTGCCTGAGCAGTTCTTGCTGATATTTCTCTGTTTGTTTTGCCATCGTTTGAAATTATTGTTCCTAGATATTTGAACTTTTCCGTTTGTTTGAGTTTTACTTCATTGATGAATATATCACATTTTGGGGATTCTTGTTTGCGACTGATTACCATCACTTCTGTCTTTTTACTGTTCAGTTCTAACCCTTTCTTTCTGCTTTCTTCTTCAACGATATTTAGAAGTTTTTGCAGGTCCTCTTTGTTTTCAGCTATTAGCACTGTGTCGTCAGCATATCTTAAGTTGTTTATGTTCTGCCCGCCCACCTTAATTCCTGGGTGATTCTCCAAATTTCGCATGATTATCTCACTGTAGAGGGAGAAGAGATCTGGGGAGAGAACACAGCCTTGCCTAACGCCTTTTTTATATCCTGAAATGTGCTGGTTTTGTTTTCGATTCTCATCGCTGCTGTTTGTTCCCAGTACATGGTTTTTATTATTCTTAAGTCTTTTCCATCAATGTTCAGTTGTTTCAATTGCATTATTATCCATCGTGGCGTACTCTGTCAAAAGCTTTGGTGTAATCAATGAAACACAGAATGATATACATCTTTTTGTACTTCTAGGGCGCTTTCAGTTAAGGTTCGCAGAATATATATTGCATTTGATATTTCTTTATCTTCTATAAATCCGCACTGTTCTTCTGCTATTTCTGATTTTATTTTGTTCCTTATTCTCAGCATTATGATCTTTAGCAGTATTTTGGTGATGTGACTCATGAGGCTGATTGTTCTGTGTAATTCACATTCTGTTGCACCTGGCTTCTTTGGCAATGCAATGAATATAGACTTGGATAAATCTGTTGGAATCTGCCCTGTGTCATAAATTTTGTTCAGAAGATGTGCGACTTTTCCAATTCCAAAATCTTCAAGGGCCTCTATTAGTTCTACCGAAATGTTGTCTGGGCCTGTTGCTTTTCCATGTTTCATCTTCTTTATAGCTGTTTCTACTTCTTCCTTCATGATAGGGGGGCCTGCAAAATTATTCTTCATGATGTTGTGATCCTTTCTGTCATCTTTAAAGAGTTCTCTTATGTATTCTGCCCACCTCTCTAAGATTTTTTCTTTATCAATTATGATATCGCCATTCATTGCTTTTAGACACCCAGTTGATAAGAATGCTCTCTTTCCTGTGATCTCCTCAATGTTTCTGTACATTAATTGTGGTGCATGTTTTCGCTGCTGCTCTATCTCTTTACATTTCCCATTGATCCAGTTCTCTTTTGACACATTGCATCATGACCAATTTATCCTAAAATTCCTTTCTTTTCACCTTCTCAGAAGGTGAAAAGATATTCCTAATTCATGTCTCTAAATTAGGGTTTGCCAAAATATGGGTTGTCAACATAGTTAAGTTCAAAAGACTTTCTAGCCATATCTGAAAAAGTTAACTCATCAATGCACAGATCTTGAATGTCTGAGTATAATGCTTCACTTGGAAAAAAAAGGTTTTGGATGTACATGTACAATTTTCGAATATAACTATAATGACAAAAACATTACAAAAATGATCACCCACCAACACTTTCAACTTATTGAACATTAAAAAAAAAGAGAGACACAGACCCAGAGTAGATTATTCCCCCATATCTATTGCGAATATCTTTATCTGAGCTTACATGAAATTGAAACATACCTCAATAATACTCATTTGCTCTTTTTCGACTTGTCATTGGTGCTTCTTTTATTCAAAACACAATACTTTTTTTTTTATAAAAGGGAAACAATTTACAATTTGTTTGTTCACGTTTTGGTAGTTGCTGAAATATATAGATGTCTTAAGACCAGTCATTGTGAAACTTAAAAAAGCTTAGGATGATTTTGTTATCATATCGTTGTTGTTGTTGTTTGTTTAGTTGGGTTTTTTTTTTCAAATGTACTTCCTTCCAGATCTATTTTTTTTTTAAATATCGAAACATCATACCTGTAAGTGACTTTTATAAATATTGCCTACATTAAGCTGTGCCCTTTTCTGATTTTGAATTTTAGTGTTTTAAAAGGCAAAATATTGCCTCTCCTGACCTCAAAATACCTTTTTCTTTAGGTGGGAGAAGAAAGAAGTTACACAAAATTGCTGAAATTCCTTGCAGGTCTGAAAGTTCCCTATCTTGGCTCAGAACCAACATAGTTCTATTCACCTTCCACTGGTGCAATCCCCATTTCAATCCATTTTCCACTATTGCAAGTCTTAGTTCAATCCACTTTCCACCATTGCAAGCCTCAAGTCAATCCACTTTCAACCATTAAGTTTTACTTCAATGAACTTTCCATCATTGCAAACCTTCTACAGATACGTTTTAGGCTCGGAATTGCAATGAAAATGCCAACTTATTTATGCTGGTCTGGAGACAGAGTCGTCCTGTGCCAAGATTGAATGTTAAAAGTTACAACAAAAAAACAAAACAAAAACAAAACAAACAAAAAAAACCAATAAATTAAAAAAGAAAAGAAAGAACTAAGAAGGAAGAAATGAACCTTATACATATAATAACAGTAGGCTTAACAGTAATAATAATGAAGAGGAGGAGAATGAGGAGAAGGTGGATGAGGAGGAGGTCAAGGAGGACAAGGAGAAGGAGGGGGTGAGGAGGAGGAGGATATATATATAATCACTTGTCTTAAAACTGTTATTTGCAGCATTAGATGAATTAAGAGTGGCCTCAAAGCAAAAAGATGTGAAAACCTTTTATTACCTTTAGAATAACTCAAAGTATTTAGTCTTTTAAAAAAATATGCCTTATGAATCTACACATTTATATCTATACCAAAGAGTAAACGAAAATCTCACTATGCAAGTAATATGTCTCAACGCACACAAAATCAAATAGGCCAAGTGTGTAAAATTATTAAGAACCACAGGGGTAATTTTAAAAAAATTGCAGTTTCTTTTAATGTAGTAAAGCTTTTTTCCTTTGTTTTTTTTTGTGAGAGGGGAAATAATACATGCATAGAATTGGTGATGGCATCCACTTTGTACACATTTTTTTTTTCATAGTTTGCTAATTTATCAGCATTGCATTCACAACTATTTATATCATATGGAGTAGTAAAATCATGAGGCACCACTGGATGTTCAGTCAAATGTTCCCAATAATTGTAATGAGTAATAGCTGGTTTTTGCCATACATTAAATGTGACCTTTTGAAATCATGAGCTGTTAATCAACTAGGGGGTAAGGCATGAAAGGGGGTACTCAAAAAAAAAAAAAAACAAGATATACAAAATTGTATATACTTTGAAATTAATTCCATTCCATCCTCATCTAATCTTTTCTCTGAAGATTCCCAACTAAAACAATAACAATAATCATAGTTATTGGAAAACAACAAACATTCATGTGGTAAAGAGCTTCCTTCACATTCAACCTTTTCACTCACAAGTTTACATAAAAATCATTACATGTATAGGAATGAGTGAAGCAGGTAATAAACTTAAAACCTAGTTTCCTCTCAATTATGGGGAGGGCAGATCACAATGAAAGAAAAACTCGTGCATAAATGAACATATTATTGCTTGGAGGAGAAAACAGGCAAGAGTACGATTATCAAACGATATTTTTTTAAACACCAACAACAACACAATGTATGTGTAACAATTTCACCAAATGAGTTGAGTTGTGGTTCTGCGTGATTGACTTTAAATGGTATGTGGATTACTTTCCAGAGACATGCTATAGACTCTCTGTGTATAAAGCATTGGTACATGTAATACTTTCTTCTTTCACTTTCATATTTTGATTCAATCTCAGTGATGCAGACCCGCAATTTGCCTCATTTTGTGAGACTGCTAGCTGCACATGCAGTGAATAGCATAACAAAAGAAATGAGATGTTTTATGACAGAGACAAGGAAAATGGTTAATATTACAGTTGAAGTATTTCTCAATTTTTCCCACTCAAATGATCACATAACCTCAAAATTCACGGTAGGGCTCTCTGGGGAAGCATAAAAAAACCTATAATTTCCAAATCAGATTATTCTGCAAAACATCTGATTTTGTGGTGTGACACTCACTACACAAATGTCAAAAATATGGCCAAAGGAAGCCTACAAACATGGAATGGATACAAGAAGGTGAGAAATGAATACAAGCTCAGCAAATGGGTGGTCGCCACGAAGCTACCTACAGGTTTATTGATTATCCATCAAAGTTAAGTGCCTCTAAAGACTGGGAAAAATGGTGGTACAGTGGTTAGTAATCTTTCCCTGAAATCAGCAAAAAAGTTTTGTTGTGGGTTTGAATCCATTACAGTGTCTTGGCTGAAAAGGTCCAAAGAAAACTGAGATCACTACACCATGAATTAATTATGAAGATGAACAGCCTCCTAAAATTTTAAGAATCATCTCATTGATGTCCCGCGGTGGGGTAAATGAAGACTGTGCCAGAGTTTAAGATAGAATCAGATTCAAATTCATTCATTTTCATATAAACTACAGTATGGCACACAACACTTTGGTTGCTTCAATCATAAAACAATCAAGGTTCAACATAATAAGTTATATTCAATTAAAAAAATAACATTTTACACACTTTGTGTATCATCTTCATAGCAAAATAAAACAAAAATATATGTGTAGAATTTTGTCTGGTGAAAAACACACGACAGAAAAAATATTTTTATGCTTGCAGCATTGACAACCACAAATTTTAAATAGTGTCAAACATTGCAAGTCTCTCCCAGAGGCTTTGAGAAGATTCAGTTGTAAAATCTAGGTAATTCTGACAACTGTACCAATATTTACTACACAAGTTCCTGCTTCAAAATTTCTCTTTTCGTGGTTTCACTAAATATATTTCTTTCTTGACAACTTATTTAAAGTATTCTTCTTAAAAAAATGTAGTACATTGAGTTTATTCTAAAGCAGTCACTCTAATATTCCTACGCAGGACGTCTTTTCTATCAGAAACATTGAGCTATAGCAAGGACAGAGCCAATCATTATCTAATTGTAGTTTGCCTTGCATGAATCAAGATAATGAAAAAGAAAACAAACACAGTTTTATGTAAAAAATGAACCACAACCCCCAAAAAAGTGCCTTTAAAAACTTCTTTAATTAAAAACATAATAGAAAATAACAAATCAGTAAAGATGCAACTCCATGCCTGGCTAAACAGGTTCAATATTGAAATTTTAGGGACAATTAATGAAATGCCATTCTCCAAACCCAGAGGTGGCGTTTACATAAATGACTTTAAAAAAAACGTAAACATAGGTGAAGTAGATATTTTGTTTTATTGCCATAAGAGTAAGACTTTGATCAGGTTTGCCCTTAAGTCTCACACATTCTTCTCAAAGGAACACAGGTCGTATTGTAAAACTTACATCTTAGCCCACATCTTATCACTGAAATGTCTTTACATTAAATCAGGTTCTTTTGCGCTACTTCCAAGTCAGGCACTGCTGACTCTATAACCTCTATAACCTCCTCATAAGCAGTTGTCACTTTCAACTTCATTGCAATTTTCAATATTGCTAGGTAAATTCTGAATAAATCTCTTCAACTACTGTTTCCTGTTCTCCATCCTTTTATTCAATAGTAACAAAAAAAAGTTGAAATGATGTTAAAAGACTCTTTTGAACAATTCAGTTGAACATTATACTAATTTTTTTTTTAATGATTTTTCTTGAGACCAGTTCCTATGAGGCAAATGTCAAAGATAAAAGTTTAAAAAAAAAGCATTGCTTTTTCTTAGGGTCAAAACTACAAGCACACAATCAACATGTTTTTCTTTAGTTTCCAGCATTAAAATGTAAAAAAAGAAACATAATACATGTAATAAATTGTTACATTACATCAACTTTTCAAAAAAGAAGCATTACTTCTCATTCAAACTGATCTCAAGCCATCTCAACTTCATGAAACTTTACTGGAGTCTTCTTAACAACGAACTAGTTACAGCTTTGATTCTAAAGCAAACATTCCAAATTTAATTCTATGCTACTCATAACTACTCATTTAAACTGAACATCAGAAGACAATAATCAATAAACACATTATCACATAAAATTTTTTACAAACTACAAAACAGGTAAAAACTACTTCTTCAAAAAGACAGGATATACAGTTTTTTGAAAAACTCTGCTTAAAATGGGCTGAATAACATAAAAAATCTAGCCAAAAAATATTAAAAGACATAGATAATTGTATCAGAATGTGATGATCTTAAAGATAAATTTCTTTTCACAAAAATGTGCCTATTTAGTATGAAATTTTTTGCTCTAAAGAAAACTCACTGGTAGGATGTCCTTGCAAAAAAAAAAAAACAATTGCTCGGTCCACAGAGGGGCAGAAAGGGGTAGAATGAAAAAAAAACTTAACAAAAAAATATACAATTTATTGATTAAATAGGAAAGTTGCGCCAAAAATATTGTGCATATCTTTGGATTCTAACAGTTATGCTTGAGCCTACAAAGTAAGCTCCTGACATGAACGCCATGGGATAAATGAGTTGACACTTCAAACATTGATAACAAAATACTGCATAAAATTTTTTTTACATTCTTTTATGTCACGAAAATGATTTTCAACAAGGCATAAAATTTGATCAATTAAGAGCAATAGAAGCTTCTTGGTCTGACATCACTTGTCAGGATAAAGCAGCTTCCTGGTCCATCTTCCTCTGTTCCCAGATAGTCACTCCGTCACATGCACAAAAACGTTTGGAGTTCTCAAAAAGGCCCGAGGATCTTGCAATAATGCCACAAGCTAATCTAAAAGGGGGGAAGAAATAAATAGAAAAGAAATTGTGTTAAAAATCCTAACTTCACACAGCCTCTTTATAAATTGTTGAGCTTTTTTTCAATAAATAACAGTATCTGTCTGCAATGTTCCTGAAATAGCAGGCCATGTGACTCTATCACTTCATATGTTTTTACAATTATCTTTTAGAATTGAATTTAATATTAGCTCATTTTAACCATAATCTATTTCTTTCAAATCTTAAATCTTTCAAAGCAAAAGTGTCCTAAGTTTCATATAAACAAGACTTCCTTTCCCAAATTCAATAATTTATTTCAAGGCAAAACCCTGGGTGTAACTGGCTAGAATAATCTGTACGATGAGCACTAAGCAAAAATAATCTTTAAAAAGGTAATGAATAAAATTTTCCTTTAAAAATAAGGCCACACTTAAACAAATGGAATTGTGACTTAAATAAATGGAAATGTAACTACCATATAAAAATATTTGATGACACAATGACCCCATAAGCATATGTAAATAAGTAATGAGAAATAACAACTATAAAAAAAAGCGAATGCAACTTCTGCAACGCACCTTTCACTTTTGTTCTGTTTCACATCTCTTTCAGTCCCTTTATGTATGACCACACAGTGTCCATAGATATCAGGCAGCCTCACAGCATTAGTGGTCAACCTGAACTCTGCCCTTCTCTCTTGTGATGGGTGAAGCTCTCCCAGAATGCCAGTAAACTGTCGATTAGACATAGAGAGGAAGCGGCTCAAGATTCCCCCTGACTGTTGATGATACAATTAATCTTCGATAAATCATAATATTGTCAGTAGATAAATTATAATAAGGTTCGAAGATTTCCGTTTGTAAAGAAAAATTTATTCAACTCGAGCATTTCTCTCTATTTGTTAACAATGATTCAGTTCTCCTTTTTTTTTTTTTTTCTTTTTTGTGGAAAATTTACTTTCTTTTTTTTTTAATGATCAATATTATGACTAAAGATGAGGATCTTTCTCAGAATATCATTTTCATTAGAATAAAAAATGGGAAATGTGAACAAGAATGACTAGCCCTGCTAAAATCTCATTCCTCATAATATGTCGTACAGTTTTTGGTAAATCCGTGAATATCATCCACAAAATTCAACAACCAGACATGACAAGAGCATTTAGATTTGATAAAATTGTGACAGTTTACATACAGTAAGAAGACATATTGTCAAGACTGCGAGCAAACATTTTATTTTTAGACCTATCCTAAAAGAGACAGGTATTCCATTTAGCACATTTAGGGAAATAGAATTACATGGTTTTTTTTCTCTTCTTTTCATAACTTTTTCAAAAAATTTAAACCCCAAAACCTTGGCACAGAAATATATTATCTCTATTTCAGAATATTCATCAATGATATAAATAGCTCAAAATGCATGTTTCCAGTCTCATTTAGATTGCTCTGCCAAGATTTTTTGTGATGAAAAAGCTGAAACATGCTCTTTTTTCTTCACTGGATGGAATTCCAGAGATAACCATTGATTTTCAACATTACTCCATTTATGTCTAGGGTATAATTTTAAAAAAATCTCATAGGATACATATTTAAAAAAATAGGAAACTCACTTTAAAAAAAAAAAAAAACAAACACGCATGACATTTTAGAAAAAGTGATTCAGTACCTTATCTCCATCTGAAAGGAGTGGACCACAGCTCTGACAACCATTCGACACGTCTCCTGTTTCGTGAATACTCAGATAAACTGGTTCTGTTGTTGGAAGCCAATCCACTGTCCCCTCGACAACGCATGTATTTTGATCAGACTGCACAAACCGCAAAAGACCCTGCACCTCAGTGCTACCAATACTGATAGCTGCCACACCAGCTCCCAGATTAGCTGAGGCTACAGAAAGGGGGAAAAAAACAATTATAATATATCTAGCAATAAAAAGTCTCATTTCTGATAATACCAAAGCTACTACTACAGATATTGCTTTTGGAAAATCAGAAAAGCATAAAAGAATCCTGCTGCTCCTAATGTACTTGTTTTCAACTAGAATGGCTTCTTTTGGGTGAAAGGAAAGCAATATTACTTTTCTTCAATACATGCTTTCTTACCATTGCAAAGCTGAGTCATTAATTCTTACACTTAAATAGGCTAAAATTTATCCAACTTTAAAATCAACATCATTTTAAACACAAAGGAGGATTTTAACTTTAAAATCTCCCCACTGACACTGACATAGGGAAAGATACTTAAAAAAAAAAGACTTAACGACAATTTAAGCTCCATTCATTAAAACTGATTGAAAATCATATCCCTAAAACCTCACTTGCAGCAAAACATCTGTAAGAAAAGCAAATATACAGCCTTCTGTGTCAAAAGATTTACATTTACTTACAATGCGTCTAGAAATAAGAAATGCCCTAAAAATTAACATTACATAGCTAAACTGACAGCCTTATAAACCACAAAATAAGGTCACTTTAAATAATGAACAACCATTTTTTTAATCAGTTTAAAAAAGAACAAACAGAAAACTACTTTCTTTCTGTCTTTCGTTTATATATATAATTTGGTTTCTACATCATATACAAACTTTACGAAGCTCCATCTCAACATAAATATCTTTTTTAATAAAATGATCAGTGCAGATCTCCTTGTGTAAAATCCAAATATAGAGCAAAATCCTTTCATCATTGGATTTTACTTCAAAATAATTATATCCATTGTTTTTACAACTCCCTGAAAAATTTTATCAATCATGATAGTCTTTTCCATTCCCTTCCCTATCTTTCCAAGGATGAGTATTTTTTGTATTATCTCTTGCTTCTCTTTATGCACGTTTTATACCTTTTTTCAGCTCTAGCTCTAAATTGCTTTGATCTTAAAAATGAGGAAAGAGAATCACAAGATACCAAAATGTATTTATTTTCTTTTTCTATTAAAAAAACCACAAAAATCATGCGTTTCACAAGAAAAAGTCATTGTATTTATTTTCTTTTTCTATTAAAAAAACCACAAAAATCATGCGTTTCACAAGAAAAACAGTCATAATAAGTGGCTATATTAAAATCCTGGAAAAGATCCCATGAAAACGTAGTATGACTTAAACCACCTCCAGATTCAACCAATGTGATAAGACAATTTCAGTTTTAAATGCTAGGAGTTTCACAACTGCTCGTACAATTGCAAAACTTTTACTGCCACAAAGAGTCTCACTCTGTAGTGACATAACTTAAATGCCTTGTTCTAACATTAAATTATTCAAGGTTTTCTGAAACACAAACTAAAAATAGTAACCATGTCCAAATTAAATTTTTGTACTTACAAGATCCATGGCCCAGAAGGACAGTCGACATGCCAGTTTTGTTTTCAACCTCTGACCGTACTGTCTCCGCAGAGACGCTTCCCTCCACAATTAGCTTTTGAGAAGCTGCTTCTACCTTCACAGACTTGATGCCTAAAGGATTTTTTTTTTTTAATCATAAAGAAAATCAATTCTGAGACTGTTAAATCAAGGTTTCATTCTTAATTTGATGTCAGTTCTGAAAGAGCAAATTGTATATTAAAATTGAAATCTTTAAAAAAAAATTTTTTAACTAAATAGCTCCTGGGATTAACGTACAAAAAATTTTTGTTTTTAATTTATGTGACAAAGAGAAAGAAAGAGAACGAGAGAGAGAGA
>BLXT01003865.1:288106-301392 GCA_019648995.1 Plakobranchus ocellatus | reverse complement strand
TTGCTTTTCCTTCATTCTTATAATAGAGAACCATTTTTGTAGGTCACCTAGTCCACTAATAGAAATAAAAGGCATTTGAGACTCAATGCTGACCACTGAAGACTACACAGCTAAACTTATTTAAAATCTTTAAGAGAAGTCTATAGTAGTACCTAATACATAAACAGACAGTTGAGGTTGTGATTATACTGAGATAATGGTGTGATATATGTATTGATTATGATAATAAGCTATATGGATTAATAACTGAAATACAGCCTTGCAAATATTCCTCAAAATTGTTGGGAAAATTTGATAAGTTGGAGGGTACCATATTCAAATTACTAAAAAATATTTTTAAATTAAAGTACAATTAAGTGCGGTTACTCCCCCTGATCATTCCAAACATGTGCAGTGCCACTCTTTTTTTTTTTTTTTTCAAAGAGAAAAGAAAAAAATGAATGGATTTTTATGGAGGAGAATTTCTTCACCTTTATGGATGTTCAGTGATTTTTTAAACCCTACTGAATACTAGGGAATCTTGAGTAATATATCTGGGTCTAAATTGGCTAAGAGTGAAGATCTTTTGCTTGCAATTAATGAAACACTAAGGGCTGTGAAGATTTTAATGCAGTTTAAGCCTATGCTCTTTGTGTATATGTGTGTGGATGTGTAGCCATACCCACAAATTTAGCTTAGTGATAGTGACAGACTGCAAACCTTGCATGCATTAGACAGGTTTGGCACAGATCATTATTCTAGCTTGTAGGTTTGTTTAATGTCTGTCACTTAGATGTAGGGTTTGTGGTAAACATGGACAGAATGAGTTAGGGGCAGGCATTAGGCTGTACATTTTAAGTGTGTCATAGGCTAGCAGTACTTCCCATATGTGATTCGTATTAGCTCTGGTACTAATCTAGTTCTAGTCCTAGGCTTACTGTATATTGGGACAGAGCATGGGTGAGGTAGGTGGGCATCACAATAATGTGGCAAGCACAAGCTTGTTCAGTGAAAAAATAAAAGATAAAAAACCTTACTGTGCAGATCTAGTGATGATTGATGTGCCTGGAATGTACTTAAGCAAACGCGGGGCGTAGTCAGTGATATGGCTACTGATTATTGACATTGTCTATCATATGAGGGGATTCAAATTAAGCCATATGGGAGGAGTAGCAAATGCGATTTTAGTAGTATCTACTAAATTGCTTATCAAGTGCAGGCTGTTTTTGGTATAATTAGAGGGCAAATAGTTAAAGAAATCAGTATTGACTGTCTGAAACAGTTTGGTAAGAGAGTAGAGGTTTTAAAGACACAAAGTCAAAGAAAGAAATAGTATTGGAAAACAGAGTTTTTCAACAAATTTCTGACTTTGAGGAATCCATGTTCGACCTAATTGTATTCAGCTGCGTATATTCATTTATGAAAATTCAAGACATTTATTACTGATTACAGGTTTGCACAGTAAAAGTGAAAATGAAAATTAGAAGACAAAGCAAACATAAGTTTAAATGTTACCACCAATATTTCATGCATAGTTGTTAAAAGTTTGGTCTTCAAAAAAGGCACTAGAAGCATAATTTGTATACGCAGTTAAGATATAGACTGAATGTACCAAACCTTTATCCTACAAGATTTCATCATACTTTTGCATCTTTATCTTGTAAGCCATATTTTAGAAAAAAAAAAAGAAATAATTGCTGATGGAGATTTTTTTTTTTTTATCTCAACCATCAATCTATATATTTGGAGGGATGTTGAAGATCTAATTTAATGTGAGTGTAAATTTGGTGACTTCAATTGCTCCTGAAAAATTGCTTTTTTTCCTTCCAAGATTAATTCTAATCTTCGGGAATGGTTTTCTAAATTTCAGTTTCTTTCTGTTACAGAATGCTTTAGTTATCACTTACAGTGCAAGGAGGCGCCGTAGAAAAGTTTGCAAATCCGTCAATGAAAAGCCACAAGAAAGAGAAATAGGTTTTTTATTTTCTTTGACTTCTTTACCCAAAAATTTTTGTTTGAAATTTTATTTTATTGTTTTTGCTGTGTATTTGTGAACCATATTTTCATAAATTATACTTTTTATATTGTCTGCATCCATTGTCGGTAACCTCTGCTAACAAAAGGATAAATATGAAACATGAAGAAGACTTCTTGCTTTTCATATTTGGCCAAATTAAAACAATTTGCATTCAGTGGTCAATCTTAACAGACAGATTACAGAGACCAATGGGACACTGATAAATTTAATTTTAAACATTTTCAATCATCGATATAGCCTGAAATGTCATTCTTTCCGCTTGTTAATATGAAACTAGATATAGATGTCAAAGCTTTCAGTGTATGAGCATTTTTAAAAGATTTACAGGTAAAAATAAACTAGTCTTAGAAGAAAGTGCCTGTTCACAATATAGGACTGTGCTCATGACAATTTTATAAACTGAATTTGTCTTGTTGATTTCTTGCAGAGTTAGCCACTGTAGAACCTGCGTCAAACCCCACTGTGTGCCAGTTTTGCTTGAGCTCTGAAGAGAATGAGGTTGACTTAGGCCCTTTCCATGAGAAAAATGGAGTTACAGTCCATTATTACTGTATGGTATGCGTTATGTTGCTTTGGAATATTACTGGTTCAATTTAATTTATGTTATCACAAGGGCAGTCTTCGCATCACAATATTTTCTTAAATTATACAATAGAAAAGTTGAAATTTTTGTCATCGAGTGTACATGACGTGATCACACAATGTCAATCTACTGGCTTTAGTACAAGAATTGGAATTCTAAGGAACTATCTTACTGTACTGGATTAGTTAAATTTCTATGTATTTTTTCTTTAATTCTAAAAAAATTTTATTCCAGTCAAAATATCCATGGTAGGGGCTTTTTATAGGCAGGAAATGGTCTTGGAAATCTTATTGTAAATTTTATATAAGGCCTAAAATGGGATTGATTTCACGTAATCTCACAACAGGCATTGTTCTGTGGAGAAGCTGTCGTTGACAACCTCTGCTGTGTTATGAATTCTTATACTTTTCATATTTGGTAAATTTTGATGGTAGTAGCAATATCAAGTTTTTTTGTTTAAATTAAAGAGCTTAAGCCAGGATTGTGAAAATTTCATTCTGTAAGTGCTACCTTATATATGAACAATTTTTTTGATTTTATAAAATAATTTTATCAAATGTTTTTTTTGTTTTACTTGCATGATATTGGTGATTCTTTGCCAGCATTTTCAGGGATTACAAATTTTTTAATTACTTTTTTAAATATCATAAATATGCCTCCTTTTTTTTTTTTTAATGAAATTGCAGCTTCTCTCTAGTGGATTGATCCAAACTACAAGGCCCTCTGATAGAACAAGTTTATTAGGATTTACCTTGCCTGATATCTCAAGGGAATTGAGAAGAGGAAATCGCCTGGTAATAATTGGATATACTTGTTCAACTTATTTGTTGTCCAAATTGTTTTTTGTTTTTTCCTTGTTGGCCTTGGGGGCGTTGGTAGCACAGTGGCTTGCGAGTCCGCCCTGAGATCTGCAGGGACCCTTCTGTCGCGGGTTCGAGCCCCGCTACCGGCGCCCTGGCCTGACGGAGGGCCTGAAAGCCTGAGATCACCTTGTTGTGGACTGGCTATATACAAAAAACTCGAATTCAAACCCTTGTTGGCCTTAGCTGATTGGATTTGGGGTAACTGTTGAGAATTTCATGAATGATATGGGAAGCAAATGAGTCTCGCTGCTGAATGAGAGCAATTTTGATGCACACAAAATTTTTTTTTTTTTTAATTGCACTTGAATCATTCATAAAGACTTGGAAAATTTTTTTTAAAGAATTATAGTAGAAAAATTGGTGAGCTGTTTATTGTTGAAAGCGAAGTTCAGAGGTGCAGTATAAATTAGGGATATGAGGCTCCCACCGAATGGATAGTTTGTATCCAGAGATGGGCATTCTCAGGATTTTTCCTGAATTCCGGATTTTTTTTCCTACTGACTATATATATATATATATATATATATATTGTATGTATGTTTATACATACATACGACTACCTCAGGATTTTTGGGGGGGAAGTTGTGCCCATCTCTGTGTATCAGCCTGCTATCTTATAAATGCAACCTCACAACCACTACCACCTTTATTTCCAAATGCGTAAGATAAGAGACTGTGACTAAAGGTAAGGACTGTTGCGCATGCGATTTTGTTCACTCAGTAAACTTTGCATAACTTTGTTCCTGAAGTGTTTTTGCAAATGTCTTTGCAATATTGATCTTGAATTTTAAGCTAGGTAAAAGAGTGCCTTTTACATAACTTTGGTTACAAAGTACATGACTTAAAGCCTTGCACATGCGATGCAGGACAAGCAGAATTACATGTGATGGTGGACAAAAATTTCACAAGTACTCAAAATTTCGCATTATCACATTATGTGTTAAAGCCAAATTTTCTGTCCCTGAAGATTGGCCTAAATTATTAGCTTTTTGCAAGTAAAATGTTATAAAAAGAAACGTTAAATAACCATTATAAGAAAAACTTCATTGTGTAAAAGAAAGAAATGTTGAGGCCTAGAGATCTATTAATGAATGAGTCTCCACATTTTGTCACAGGGTCATATATTTATTCACCAATTTTCAAAGGGTTCATGACAAGACGATTGCACCATCCATTATTTTGTCTTCTAGATCTTAACACAAAATTCTTTCAATTTTCTGTTTCTAGAGGTATGCCTCTGTGGAAGGTCAAGGAATGTAGACAAAAATGAAAGTTTGCACTGGATTACATGTATTCCTTATTTCAAACTCGTTTTATGTGTGATTGATTTCACAAAAAAATTTGAAATCTTGATAAGAAAACCTTTGATCAGTCAACCTGGCCTACTATCTACTGGATCTTTTTGATTACAAGGCTGCCCCCAGTAACTGAACCTATGAAAGCAAAAAGCTTGAGATCACCTGATAGTCTACAAGTTGTATCACAATAAAGAAATCTTTTGTTTTAATTACAAACTTAAGAGATAGCCTGAATTGAGTTCTAATGCTAAGCATATCTCCTTTTTTTTTCCCCTTTCAGACCTGTTGCTTTTGCCACAAAAAGGGAGCAACTATTGGATGCAATATTCACAACTGCAGAAAGGCTTTTCATCTGTCTTGTGGGCGTCAGAATGGGACAATGCATCTATTTTTTGACACTTACAAGTAATATAGGTTCTTTTATTCTTCATTGAATGTGATTGTTGATTCTTGATGGCAAAAGACAGAGGCAGTCAGGGATGACACAGTGGTTGAGATTCAAGGAATCAATCAATCTAACCTGAAAACTAGAAGGAACTTGATGAAACTATTAGAGGATTGGATTTTATCTCAAAACCATCAGAAAAATGTTGTGGGAAGAAAAGTTTGCAACTAGTGTTAATGTCTGTTTTTTTGTGTTGCTCATGACCAATTTTTCTGGCAATAACGTCTCTTGTTAATGTTGTGATAATTTTTGCAGGTGTATACGCACTAAACCTAATAGTTATTGATATTTTTTCCACGCAAAATCAAGAACCTGTCATGTGCAATCTTATTATTTTCAAGTGTAGATCATGTGTGTAGCATAAATGATAACAGTGACTGCTCAGTGTGCTTGGCTTAATAATAATTGAGAGAATTTAGATTAAAACCCACAAAATGAGGCAATTGTTTTGAGAGGTGATGCTTTAGATGGGAAAGTTAATGGCGAATCCCAGCAAAAGCAACACTACAGTGGTAGCCCCATGAACCTGTCATTCATACTTTGTGATTGGAACTGAATCTAGACTATGCTGAATAGTTACTGCCTGAAATATATGCATATCCATTTTGAAAAAAATCAAGTCTTAGATTATGGTCTTAAAAGAAGACGGTTCACAAAAAAAGAGGGGGCTTCTATAGAAGTAAGCTTAAGTAAAAAAAAAATTGCATTAAGTTGAGGATTGTGATCAATTGTATTATGGTTTGCAGAAGTAGATAAAAACATGTATAACTTTGGGTTTCTGATAACAGGCAGGAAGAATAGAAGCTACATTGTTGAGATCTGATTTGATTATAAATAAGAGTTTTGGGAGAAACATTTTAATTTGCAAATTGAAAAACATTTTGTCTGTTTAAAAATATGTGTAGAAAAATCAAGATTTCTAGCAATTACATTGTTTTGTTGTAAAGAAAAATTATTGTGCTGCCAACCAGCAAGATTTCAATAAAGTATCTTTCTGTGTGAGATGACTCAGACCAGCTGTGAATTGCCCAGTTGAACCAACACTAAAATCACCGCTGCTCCCACTGTGATCACTCTATGATTTTATTTATGGAAACTGGTGAATGGCAAGTTTTAATCTTGCACAATATTACATTAGATACATTTACAGTGGCTTTTTACAACAATGATAACAATATTATTTCCCATCTTTACTTTTTTTAGTTGTTGGAGAGTAAATTTTTGTCTCAGGATGATAAAGAAAAAAAAGCAAACCCTTATCTTACTTGCAATCTTCTCTTCCTCCAGATCATTTTGTGCTGAACATTGGTCACATCCAGGCTTGGAGATGGGATCGCCTCTAAGAAAACGACCCAGGGATATTTGCTCCATTTGTCAGACATCTTTTGGGAATTGTAAACTTAATGACATCATTTCTACTCCGTGTTGCAAACGAACATACTTTCATCACCGATGTATACAGGTCAGTACGTGGTTTGTCTTGGTCGATGGTTTTTTGCATTTATTTAACAGGGATATGCTTTTAAGGTCACAAGTCTAGGGGTTTTTTTGTTTTTGTGTTTTTTGTTGGTTTTTTTTTTTTTTTTTTTTNAGTGCATTTATCACAAACATTTGTCAAGATGTTTCTTACTGAAAAAAAAAAACCATTAGATTTTAAAGAAAAATGTCTGCTTGGATTTTTTTTTTAAAATCAAAGATTATATATCTTTATAAAGCCAGGTCAAAATTTGATGTCTATTGCCACTCAAAAGTGGCAGATTAATCCCTTTCCCTGTTACATTAAAACTGTGTGGACATATCACTATTGATTTCTCCTATCCTGCGGTTCCTATTTGTGCCATGTCAATATTATTGCATCATTTCAAAGAGAATTTTGAGCTTTATCGTGATGACAGTTCCTCAGAATCTAATTTTTGGGGGAAGCCTTAAATTTCTTTTGACCGCACCAAGCAGTTAATTTTGAGGTGATCTAACCAATCTCTGTTTTATTCTCCTCTTTTTTTTTTCTTTTTTTTTCACATTTTTCTTAAAATTTTATGGTTGGTCGTTTTAGCTTGTGTGATGTCACTTGTCTAGACTCAGAGAATTATTTAACTGAAGGAGAAAAATGATTTTAAAAATATTGGGCGGTAAAATTTGAATCAGTGATCTAACAGGAAAGGAAACTCAAGCACAATTAGTAAGGACCCTAAATTTCCATATTGACATAATATAACTAAATGCAATTTGGCTTTTTCGCTTTTTTTTTTTTACTGGGCGCAAAATCAGTGTCAATTCACTTTAAACTCCTATAAATTTGTCGTTCACTTGAATCAGTTATCTTTCTTCTTTCACTCTGACAATCTCCTTTAGTGAGGAAGAAAAAAAATGTCAAATTTTTCACTCCTTGTTTATGTGTGTTGGTTTCTGTTGACTTTTCCAGAAATATGCCCTGTCAGCTGGTATGCATTACTTCAAGTGTCCTCTCTGCAATGCAAGCAAAGATTTCCAAAAGGCCATGCTTTTGAACGGGATTTTTATACCTGACAGGTACCAACAGTTGATCTTTGCTCTAATGGTTTGGTTAAGTTTAATTCTTTCAGCTCTGTCCTGTTATACCTTTCTTTTGTTATTTATTAGTGATGTCAGGGCAGGTTTAGAACACTAAGCAATCACTGGAAAGATTAAAGGCAAATGCAGTAGAGGTAGACAGAGAATAACTTTTATTGAAAGTCTGAACTCATGAGCTATAGGTAATGATAGCAATAGTCATAAGGCTTGATAAAGTAAACTGAAAACATGTTTGAGTGGAGAAACACAAATGCCAATGTCTCCTCCTCACAGCACACCTGAAGAAGAATGATGTCAAATTGTTTTGGCTGGTTATTGAAATATCTGTACGCACCCTGAACCAAACTTCCATTCTGACATAATGTAATTAAAGGAAGATCAACTTGAATGGATTCTATAGAAGTATTCTTTTTTTTCTCTTCCAGTTACTTTCTGAATACCTTTCATTGAATGTTTTCCTCCTTTTATCAGGGACGCATCTTGGGAGAGAGAACCAAATGCTTTTCAAGAATTGCTCGATAGGCCAGACACTTGCAGCATTTCTCCATGCATCTGTGCCCAAGGGGAAAAATACAATGCTAAATCAGGGTGAATATTTTCTTTTCGTCTATTTTCCTTAAAGATAGACGCAATGGTAGAAAGATATTCAGATAAGAGCAAGGCAGCATAGCCATCAGTGAAGAACCCCCCCCCAAGGCAAAATTTTTTTAAATAGTCAAAATAGGAATTTTTCTTTTCTTTCAGCTTTAAGTATTCCTCAAAAATTCAATTTGACATATAATTACATAATAATGGTTGACAGAAAATCAATATTGAACCAACCTGAGGTCATTTCGGAAACCCTCCCTGTATTTTTTACTATGTAAAGTATGGGGTGATTTTGTTACCCCCGACATACGGATAGGTATAGCAATTTTTTTACTATATACGGTATGGGGGACGCGCAGTTACCCACATGTACGGATAACACTATTTGTTATTTAAACTGTGTGGGTACTCAAATACCCCCAACGTAGGGATACCACAAAAAAACACTTTGTACAGATAGGATTAAGGGGACGGAGCCACACCAAGGTCATGACCTCTAGGGTCTCTCTGCCACTTTTGTGTTTCCTGAGTCATAGCTTTTTGGGTTTTGAGCCCACGACCTTTTCTTTTTAGAATCGCTCTAACCCTTCTGCCAAGCATGCTCCCCATAGTTGGAGCAAATTAACTTATGATTTGACTGCTCATTCCTTCAACCCCAAATCCACCTAAAGTTATTTTCGGCAGTCTCAGCTAGTGCTTTAAGAGCTTTGGTTCTTTCCTGGCCATTGATGGGGAGTTTGCTCAGAAGGTTGTAGGCTGATGTTCCAACAAATCCCCATGGCACAGACCTCTATAGATAATTTCTAGAATTTGCATCCAACTTTTTCCAGCTCCTTTGTCAAGTCTTTGTATTTATCTCTTTTACATGTATTTGCCTCCTCCATTCTCTCGTATGGTACTGTGAATAGCACTGTATATATGCCAGGCCATATCCTTGTGTTTTGGATGACTTTGGTATGTATGTTCCATTTGGAGGGATCAGCTGAAATTTCTGTCATCACAGCCATCCAGCAAGCTCTTCTGAGTATCCATGGCAGCAGCACTTCCACACCAGGATTGGTTTCCACCTTCTGATGTGATTACTAGTGCCCTTGCCTTCATTTGGACAGGCAGACTTTGTATCAAATATTGCTGTAGCAAGTTCAACACTCTGTTGCGTCGTCACATGTACCTGCCTTGACTTAGAGCTATTTTGCAGGAACTCAGAACGTGTATTTTACTCTGCTTGCTTTGGCACGGTGGGCATGTGTGACCATCTTTCATTCCCCAACACACCAGATTAGCATTTCAGGGCAGAAGATCATGGAAATAGCTTAGATACGGAAGCTGATTTAGAGTAGAGCCATGTGCCAGATCTCATTCCATGTAGGAGATCTCTGTTAAGTGTAATGCTGCTTCTGCAATGTCCCAATTGGAATTGCTGAACTGCTTTCTTAGAAGTCCCTTCAAGTCTAATCTTGTCTATGATCATATCTCTTTTCTCTTTGCCTTCTGTTTTTGATCACCATTTTGCTCACATTGATACCAGTCCGTTTCTTCCAGTCTGGATGAAACATACCACTTCTTTCATTTTCAGGCCATGTTTTGTTTGATTAACTGCCTCCTCAACTTCCATTTCCTGCCAGTTCTTAGCAGAGGCTGAATGGATCTCACAGCACTGTGTATAGTAATTGCCACCACATCTTTGGCAGAGTTATTTTTCAGTGTTTATGTAGAGAGGAGTCCTCTGCTTCCTTTTGGTTTTTTTGATTTTTTAAAATTCTTTTCATTTGTATTTCACGCTTGCATACCTTTTATTAACTTTTTTTTTTAAACAAAGATATAGATATCAAATTATATGAAAAAACAAACAAACAATAAGTATTTCATCTTATTTTTAACAAATTATTATTTCTCCAGAAACTTCAGACTGCTCATCTGCGAGTCTTGTGGCTCTTACTGTGCCCACAAAGCTTGTGCTGGACTCCCCTGTAAGGCAGGGCGGTTGATCTGCCCTGACTGTACGATAACCTGACCCTACCAATCACTCAAAAAACTGCAAGGAGAAACAAAGGAACAGCATTGATAATGTCAGGAGGAGGATAAAGGGCTTGTGCTGTTGTAGAAAAAAAACATTTTTTTTCATGACATATAATGAAAAGTAATATACATCATTTTGTGGCATTAAGGAGAGTTTCAGTATTTGATTTTTACAGGATTGGGTTCTAAAAATTGATTTTTATTATCTATGAATAGAGCAAATTTTGCTATATTCAAAATATTGGTGTTTGGTTTGGTTTTTTTTTCCTCATGCTTCACAAAACCATTATTTGAGGCTTTAGGCCTTGTTTTAAGACTGCTGCTCAATTTACTGCTAAAACATAATTTGTTATACCATTGAACTGTTGACTCTCTGAGACCAATCTGTTTGGCTTACATTTCAATTTTGCTGAAAAACAATTGTGGTATTTCCTCTGTCCCAGGAGGTAAATTCTCGTTGGTCCTTGGTCCAGAACAGTGCAGACATGCCAACCATTTCTGGAGTTGTTCCCGAATGTCACCAGTAAATGACTTGGTCCTGCAATTCTACATTTTTATCGCAAAATTTAAGATTTTGCTGCTTTGTGATTTTAAAAAAGATATGTGTATTTGATAACGCACTATTATACATAGCCCAGACCTTTCTGGCTCTGCGCAAAAGCTTCATCACATTACTCTTCATTAACAAAGCAAGATTGCTTCCATATCATGGCCTACAATTAGCCTAACGCTGTCAGCTAATGTTTTTTTTTTTTGGGGGGGTTGTGCCCACAGAAGGTAAATAGAATGGAATAGATATATGCAATGACTTGTTAGATATAGTGTTGGCCCAATGCTAATCTAGAATGAACCTCCTCATTATTCATATATTTTAAGGTGTTGGTCTAATAAAGAAGGATCAAAATTATCAAGAGGCAAAGTATTAAAACTTTTTATGTTAAAATCGAGTCTGAATTGGATTATATGCAAAGTTTTAGAAGTTGAAGTGACTGTCATACATCATGTTCGACACTAAGACATAACAAAAGTTTTTACAGTTAAAAAAGACATTGCTGTAAGTCCCTCTTAACTCATTGTGCCCTATGTACGAGATAGCTCGGACAGCTTGACCTAGTTTTGTGGACCAAGCACGAGTTATCTCGTACAGCATGGTTCAGTGCTGTAGACCAAGCACAGCTATACTCGGCTATGTAAGTTTACAATGTTATCGTCTTTTCATTACAAATAGCTCTTCTATAAAGCGAAGAAATGAAAGGGTCTTCATCACATGACTTTCTACAATAGCGTTAGTTTACAGTTCTAGCAGTGACATCATAATTTTGTTGAATACTTCGGTTTTTTTTTACCCGTTTTTACTGCTGTAATCGATGGCTCACTTACATTACCTTAACTTTTAATGTATTTTCTACAAATGAGCTCCAGTGTATTAAAAGTACCTATGTATGTTTTCAATAAACTTTATTAAAAACTTCCTGAAAAGGCAAGAAAAAAAAAACTTTCGTAATAAACTACGGCCCAAAACCTAAACATGAATAACCATGAACACAGGTAAAAACAGCTGGTCCAGTGGGAGTGGCTCTGTGCTGGGCAGCCAGTCCATGACATAGTTAAGCTTAACTTGACCAGGGTAGAATCAGTTAACATATCATGAGCTTTGTCTATATAATAGATGTAGGATAAACAACAATACAGCTTTTAAGAGGACGCAGAAACATTATTTTAATGATCATGAGAATTAAATGTGATTATGACACACAATTTGTGTGTCATGGTCACATCCACAACTAAGACAAAAAAGTTTTTATAGTCTCTAGAAACATAATGTAATTCCTTCTTGACATATCATGAGCTTTGTCTGTATGTTAGATAAATCTCCAGCTGTTATGAGGACAAAGAAATACTATTTTAAATATTATAAGTGATGGACATGATAATGACACAATTTCCTGGGTTTGGTTGTGACTATGATACACAAGGTCTTAGTACAGTTGACTACTGATAAGTCGATGTCTTTGGGGGATTAAAATCAACATCAACTTATCCATACATCCACTCATCCATTTTTTCCATTGATTGGGAAGGGGCGAGCAACGTGTCTAAACAGCGGTACCGGTACTGGTGTATGTGAGGGGTGGGTGGAGAAAGTGATGAGACTGTAGGCCTAGTGATGCGCGAGGCGCCAACGCCTAGACCTATCGGAGGGAGAGAGGGGGAGGGTGAAATACACACTTGTACCGGATGCGTGAACATGACCACTCCTACAGCGCTGGCCGTGGAAAGGGGCTGTGGTTAGTGGGGGGGGGAGGGAAGTGGCAGACAGAGACAGGCATTGTCTGTGTAGGCTCGATTGTTAATGTTATCCTAGACAGAGTGATGACTGGCGAGTAAACACAGCCTCCGGCTAGGGCAGCTGTGCGGAAATGTGGGGAAGGGGTAATGTTGGTTGGGTAGTTTGGACTGTAAGTAACCGTTGCCCGTAACACTCGAGTTGTTTCACGTCTCCTAAGGTTCTCAAGGCTCATTATACGGGTAACAGTCAAGTCTGGCAGGCCATGTTTTATGGTTGCCGGCGCCCGTTGCTACAGATTAATGATAGCACACGCAACATTTTTTATTCTTTAATCTAGATCTAGTTTCTGGATGGAATATCGACTTATCCACTGAGAACCAGCAAACACAAAGGTAGGGGGAGCAAAGAAAGAGGATCCACTTGACCGTCAGAACGGCTAAGTCGACATCGACTCATCAGCTTTCTCTTTACAATAAAACTACTATAAAGGGGACCGTTCCGAGAAATTACAATCGACTCAAAAGAAAATCGAGTCACACGAAGTTGACTCAAGTGAAGTCGACTGTACTAGTTGTAAAGATGGTAGGGGTTTCTAATATGAATCACACAATAAGAAAACATCCCACTGGCACA
>BLXT01003865.1:267621-284233 GCA_019648995.1 Plakobranchus ocellatus | reverse complement strand
AAAAGTAATTGTCTTCCTTTACTGGATTAGTTTTTGCCCTTTCATCTCACAGTGTCAGATTGCTTGCACTTTGCTACAGACTATCAACCCCATCATTGGTCACAGTCACATTTTGTCTCTGCCTTTTCATCTCACAGTGTCAGATTGCTTGCACTTTGCTAGAGACTATATCAACCCCATCGTTGGTCACAGTCACATTTTATCTCTACCCTTTCATCTCACAGTTTCAGATTCTTGCACTTTGCTACAGAATATACCAACCCCATCCTTGGTCACAGTCACATTTTATCTCTGCCTTTTCATCTAACAGTGTCAGATTGCTTGCACTTTGCTACAGACTATTAACCCCATCATTGGTCACAGTCACATTTTATCTCTGCCTTTTCATCTCACAGTGTCAGATTGCTTGCACTTTGCTAGAGACTATATCAACCCCATCGTTGGTCACAGTCACATTTTATCTCTACCCTTTCATCTCACAGTTTCATATTCTTGCACTTTGCTACAAGCAACCCCATCATTGGTCACGGTCATATTTTATCTCTGGCCTTTTCTAATTTCACAACTTGCTGCAAACATTTGTTACTGTTAGTATCTTACAATAATACTGTGCTAGTTTCCCCAGTTTTCAAAAAAAGTAAAAAAGTAAAAAAAATACCATACTCTCAGAATCCAGTATACATCACATGTATAAAGGATCTAGAAGATGCAATGGTGATGGAAGGAAATTAAATTAATATAGTCAAAGATGACAACTTTCAAATCAAATTTACTCAAACAATACAGAGTGTACCTAAAAAAAATTCGCACCAAGGCTTTATCATAACAAAAATGACAATCAGAAATAAATACTAAGGAAGGATGCAAACTAGTTACAGTACAAAGCCTTAGGGTGAAACGTTTGTACATATCCTCATGCTGTTCAGAAAGTTTGAATTTTGTATTGTATTCTTTTACTATAATAAAATCATATTTTGTTGTAAAACTAAAAGAATACTTCTTAAGTTTTTTTACTTCTTTTTTCTTCTTAATATCTTCTTACTGGCAGAGATGCAAATTTATTTAGGCTAAAACGGATAGGTTCCCAATAAAAAGGAGTAAAGCCTTTAGGAAGCTGTTTTATATATGCATGAGGTTTAGAAACAGGGTTTGAGGTGGTCTCGTTGCATGTATGTACTGGAGACACTCAAGTCCTACTGTTGTGGGTGCAGATATAAGATGACCTTGAGGTGGTCCTGTTGCATGTATGTACCGGAGACACTCAAGTCCTGCTGTTGTGTGTGAGGTAATAGATGACCTTGAGGTGGTCCTGTTGCATGTATGTACTGGAGAGACACTCAAGTCCTGCTGTTGTGGGTGCAGTAATAGATGACCTTGAGGTGGTCCTGTTGCATGTATGTACTGGAGAGACACTCAAGTCCTGCTGTTGTGGGTGCAATAATAGATGACCTCTGCTGTATAATAAATCATGACATTTATCCGTAATGGATGTTATGGTTAATTTTTTTTTCCTTTGTACTTTGAAACACCAGCTATGAAGTATATTATGTTTGGAATGTTAAAATCTTTAACTCTTATCCTAATATTTAGATACATGTAATAAATAAAAATAATTTAATTCATTGCCTCGCTATTGTGGAATTTCTTTTTAAAAATCTCGTCTGCCGAGTATGAAAAAATACTCACAGAAATGTCTTTAAAGTTTAAACCAAAAGAGCATTTTGGCCAGAGTGCTATATAGTTTTTATTTTATGCCCCTTTAAAATGAAAATTTGCTTAAACCAAAATAAAAGCTATGTTCCCATAAATGTTTGCATGTTATGAAAGGATTCCACAAGTAGTGTTTAAGTTATTGCCAAATTCGGTTTATGAGCTAAAAAAATAATGGAGGAGTAACTACAGTGAGAAAATATGTCGCTAAATACACTGGAATCCTTTTAACTGAAATTATAGAGATCATCAAATTTAATTTTTGTGTAAGCAGATTTTTTTGGCCAAAGGGGGGAAGTCTTTTCCCCAAAACCTTTCCACTCCAGATTATTGTGTGGTAACCACAGATTTTGGTGTTCCCAGCTTGTGACGTGATCTAGAGTGCAATGCAGAAACAAAATGACTACAGAGAGAGATGGTTAGCAGAAAAATTACCATGAAAGATGAGGTTTTTTGCTTCCTGCTTGGATACATAAACATTTGGTTCCAATTGTAGGTGTGAAGTAACATTAAATATTGCCAGACTTTCCCAAAAATTAGGAGAGAATTTGGATGAGAAAAGACAATCATGATAGCTCTGAGTTTAGACATTTTTTTAATAAATACAATTGTTTCTGCCACAAAGCGACTCTTGTGGTGCCACATTACAAAACAGTTGATGTGAGAGAAAGTCACTTTTCATTCAAACAATGGCGAAAACAGAAAATGAAAACTTTAACAAACGTAACTCAGATTTTCTCTATACTGATTTGTTGTCTCCTATTGGTCTTTGAAAAGTAGTAAAAATTTTCATTTTGTATAACTCTCAAATATGGAGGAAACTTGCTTTGTCTTCCTTAAAAATAAATTAGTCATTATGTCTGTTCCATGTCAGGATTAATTTTGATATATATTTCTGGTGATGATTTAATTAATGGACAAAAATAAAAGACATAAAGAAATTGGTGCATTCAATTCCAAATGCAAAATAAATATAGCTTTCTAAACTACTGATAATCAATGTCCAAGGGAGATTGAAGACATTGAATTATTCATAACTCATATCCATTGCCATGTTAGTAGCACAAAATATTCCACAATATTAGTACCTCTTGAAAAAAAAAGATTGTTTTTGCAACTTTGACTGGGAATTCTATCAAACTTTATTCAAATCTACATACGACTGTTTTATATTTATTTATTATTTTCAGAAATAATATAAGTGAATTTCTTAATGTGCCAAAATAGATCACAAAGGCATAAAAGCCAAAGACAAGAGTGAGACTGTTAAATAATGACAAGACTTCTTACTGAAACAGTCAGTACATTCTGACCTTATATACAGTGGATTCACGCAAGTCAAACGTGCATATGTGGATCTTTATTTATAAGTAGATCTTATATACCTGTGGAACATTTGAGTAACTTGCTTTGATGTAAAGAAGAATGCTGTGGGTAAGTAGATGTTAGGATAAGTTGATGCTTTCAATTCTCCAAAGAGGTTTTGTTTCTTTCACTCAAGCATTTCACCTAGTCATCAAAAGCAAGCAGATCTTGGGTTAAAAGTAAATCTACAAGAATCTAACAAAACTGCTCAAGTGTAAACTGTAAATTTTCCAAGCCCCTGGTTACATAACTTACAAGTAATGATATACATTTTTCTAATGAGTTGAACCAAAATGCATGAAGCTTTTCAATGAAGTGTGACAAAACTGCTACAAACTACAATATTTTTCTTACCCTTTGTAGAGCCTTAAACAAACAAAAATTTACTCTGAGATGAAGTGAATTTGTATATTTTTTGGTTGGGGAAAAAAGTTTACAAATTTCCCTTTTTAGTAATAATTTTTTATTGAATAGATGAAACTTGAAAGACTAAAAAAAAAATCCGTGAAAAAATAAGGCAATTTTTAGTTTTGATAAAAGCATACAGCATGATGCAAGAACTAGATTTCGAGTTTTACAGTGAATATTTAAAGGAGTTTGAGATTTATTGAATCAATTGCAGAAGTTTATATCAAAATTTGAGTGATAAAAATTAAACAAACATTGTTCTATGTATTGATTTTCAAAGTATTTCTAGTACTGTTAGATTCATATCAAGAGTTGGCTATTTTTAATTATCTTTTTAAAATTTCTGCAGCAAAAAATGGATTAAACGAGATGTCATCTGTTAAAATTATTAGCATGTTTTAGAAAAATTATGTCAGGTTTTTTTGTGGCAACAGTGTCGGTAGACAATGAAATAGAATTACTAAATGGGGTTTCGCTTAATAGCTTTGTTTTTCTGCAGTGCTGTATACACTGTATATGTTGAAAGGAAAGCCTACTGCAATGAAAAAATTGCTGTGCCTGAAAGCTATTTTTTTTTTTTTTACTATTAGTATCAGTTGCTGCCCGATTTTCATGGACTAGTCTAAATTTAGAATGCTTATGTGAAAAAGATAAAAAAAAAGTAAGAGAGGAAAAAATTGAACCATAATACGGTGAACGACTTCAAAGAGAAACATAGGGGCTCAACTTTAGAATTTACTCTTTGACCCTATGTCCCCTCATGAAAGACATATTGTGCTTTATCTGATAATGCTTGTAATGTGATAAAAGTTACAAGGGTCTGTCTATATTGCACTGTCATATAAACTCTTATCTAGTCCTCCTTCATTGTGAAGATAAGAATGAGATCCTTATCACACCTGCATCCTTCATCTATTTTAAACTTTTGCAAGTGTGGATGCAAACTCTCACTTATTATGAATTATATATCATACATATAAAAATTATAGTGTTACACTTCACAGGCCACTCAATGTGAATGTTTGTCCTTTTATTTTTTAACTATAGTTTTCTGTATTGAACGAGTTTTTGTTCGTTTTATTTTTTTTTTCTCAAAATTCATACATATTTTGGACAGAATTGTTGGGAAAACTACTACAACCATCATAATTTGCACAACCAGATGAATTAAGTACAGGTCAAACTGCACTGTGTCATGTATATTATGTATGTGTGTGTGTGACATATATATATATATATACACACACAAAAACCAAATTTGATAAATCCAATTTACTTTGGGTTCCCTATCAGTCTGAATTCAGCTGACTCAGCTCATTCACAATTTTGATAAGTTATCGTTTTATCAGAAGTACAGTCTAATGTAACTTAAAAGATCATCTCACCATCATAGTTGTTGTTTATATAAAATGCATTATTCTCATCTGTGAAACTTATTGATAATAAAAAAAAAAATTGCACATTGCACTCCATTTTTATCAACATTCTGCAAAATAAAATTTGGACATTTATATTAAAAGTGTTTTCTCTCTCCTTTTTTTTTGCCAATTTGTGAACGAAGAATAATTCTCGTAGTGCTATGCTTTCCCTGGCATTTCTTTTATATTGATGGTTTTGGGTCCCCTCAGTATTTTTATTATTTTGTATGTATTATCAGGACAACTCTTTGGATTTTTAAAAAATTATACCGTACACAAAAGAAAAACAAACCAAAAAAAAAGTGTCAAGAAGTAATCTTGCTCCTAGGTTAGGTCTCATTAAATTCTAAGCGTGCATTCTACTGTGTAAAAATACAAGAGAATTGTAACTCTGACCTAGCACTGAGAGTGAGAATATTCTTCCCTCTGCTTTTTTCCCCTGATATTTTCATATATCATCAATCTCTCAATCAACTTGGGTATCAACAACACCTTATTGTCAGCATTCATCCCATTTATTGTCACTTTAATTATTTTTTTTTAATTTTGGGGGGGAAATCAACAATTGTCAGATTTTTTCTTTATCCTTGCGTCTTCACTCAAACACTGAAAACATCAACAATTGCAACTATTAGAAACAAAAAGAAAATAAATGTCAAATATGTTTAAAGAGAAACTCAACAAAAACAAAATGATAAGCCCACAGTTTTAATTTTCGTCCTCCTGTTTAATAATATGGATATAACATAATGTGTATTATCAAAGAAGATGTACAATGTCAAAACAACCTAACCTTTTACAAGAACGTTTTCAAAAACTATCTATGAACTAAGTGAAGGGGTGGTTACAGGTCAAACTACCTTGAGTAAAATTGAGCTACAGTATTAAAAAGTATTACATAAATTTCAAGCCATCTCTGAATACCAGTAAATTTGCAAGGTTATCTAGTTCAATTAGAACGAAGACACTGAACTACAGGATGCACAAAGACTTATTTCCTTTACACATTTTCTATTCCCTTGAAAGTAAAAAATGGATGAGTCATTTCACCACTGAAATTAAATATCTTTCATTTTGACTTGAAACAAGATGGCCACAATAAGAATTATTAAGAAATACACAATTTTATAAACAGTAGAGATTGAAAAAAAAATTTTTTAGACAGCAAACCCCCTTGCAGTTGAAATAATATTCAGCTGTTCTATTTTACTACTTCATCAGGAAAAGGGGGGAACCAAAGAGAAAATGCACCACCAACAAAACCAAACTAAATTGCAAAAGAAGTTAGTAGAGTCTTACTCTTATGTCTTACGCTAAAGACTGTATTGATGCATTAGTGAAAATATATGTAAATATAACAGATGAGGTATCAGTTTAAAAAAAAATTTTTTTTTAATTAAGAACCATAAAGAGAAAACAACCGTAAAAAAACAGCAAGACTCAGAGCTTGGAGAGTGTTAAGCCTGGCTTCTCTCGCAGACACCCAGCCAAGTCGGCTTGATGGGAGGAAGCTTTGATCTCAGGATCAACGAGTCAGGCCTCACACTCAGCCAATGCAGCTTCCAGCTCCTCTGTTAGCTCAGCTGCTGTTGCATCCATCTTCTCTCGGGCAAACTGATTGATATCCAGGCCCTGCACGATGCTCCATGTCTTGTTCTTAATCCTCACAGGGTAACTGTACATCAGTCCCTCTCTGATGCCGTATGAGCCGTCAGAAATGACTCCCATGGACACAAAGTCATTCTTATGGACAAGAACATTTTTTGACAAAGTTAGTTTTCGAAGCAATGCTTTTTATAATTTAAGAAAGTGAAAGTACCCAAATCCTGATAAATGAATACCAAGGTTTTTTGATGTTTTGATCATCAAACCATGCTTAGAAAATTTTTTTTTCTTTAATTGTATAGTAATGAGGGAATTAAAATAAAAGTAAACTTGTGAAAATTGCTGAAAAATTCGCGAAATTCCGTCTTAATGTTTGGCTGAATCAGGAGTCCATTGATCTTTTTTTATATTTAAAAATTGCTGCTCTCAATGATGGCTTACACTCAATTATTCCACGATAATTTTTTTCCATAAAGGGTCTTGCACGGTAAATATGATGCACATGTATCCTTATATAACAATATCCATTTCAATGCAGATTCAAATATTTATCTAACCTATGGGAAATAATTGCAGCCCCAAATTAAACAAAAAGACATTTCAATTCAATATATATTCATCAAGGAGTAGAAAATAAAATAGAAGACAATAACAGATAAAGACAAAAAATAACATATATAATGATTTGAACAGAAGTGGAATGAGGAAAAAAAAAGTAATTATTAGTTTCCTCAGAGAGTTGAGCATACTTTAGCGTTGCCTGATTAAGATTTTTTGAAAAGAGTTACTTCTTCAATCATATTTTCTTAATCCTCAAAATTCTCACTATCTGCCTATCATGGGTATAGCTCGAGATGCAAAGTCAAACTCACCCCTTTGGTGCCAAAGAACCAGTCATGCATATGATCACATGCAGCTTTAGCTGCAGACATGGCACTTGAGAGCTTGCGGGCTTTGATCACAGCTGCTCCTCTTTGTTGTACAGTCTGTGGCAATGAGAGGAAAGAAATAATGCACTCACATTGCTGTAGCAAACTAGCAGTGCTTTACTTTGAAAAAAATTTTATCATTGCATTGCTCACTTCCTAATAGCAACATTGCAAAGGCGTTAGGCAAGAGTGGGAAGGTTGGGGTTGTGTATAATCTGTCCAAAACAAGGTGCTCTCAGGCCCTATTTCATGCCAAGGTGGTAGTGGCTGGGCTCAAATCTGCAACAATAACGCGCCTGCAGATCCCAGGGTGGGTTTTTTTGCTTCATGAAGCATAAGCCATCAAGAGGCAATGTTGGAAGATCCTTGTGTCATTGGTTTCAATTAACATAAAAAAAAATCATAAAGAAAATGAGCTGGGTAAGAAAAGCATTCTTAATCAAATAAAAGGACACTATACATAAAATGTTTGCACCTTTAGGTTTAGTGTAAGTCCATGAAAACTCCTCTCTTTACATGCATATTAACAACCAGAGAAAAGACTTATCAGTTAAAAAAAAAAATAAATAAATAAATGACGTAAGTAAGTAAAATTTTTCAAGCACGTATACACTTTGCTTCAGCATATTCCACCAACCTTGATGAATTCATTCTTCAGGTAATTGTCATTCTTGACCGCTTCAGGCACTGTCACCTTCTTGCCATTAATATTCACGCTTGCATGTGCAACATCAGGGAACTGGGTGGATGAGTGATTTCCCCAGATGATCACATTGGTGACATCACCGTTACTCACACCCAGCTTGCTTGCAATCTACAACAATCAATGATTGATACACAAAGAAAAAAAAATATTTAAAGACACATTTTTTGACATTTTAGCACTTGGCTTTTAAATACTTGCAAAATTTTACAGTTTATAAGAACAAGGTGTTAATTTTGGGTATCAATAAGTCAGTGTTCCTACTGTAATTGTTATAGAATAATATAATTTTCAGATTGTCCTATACCTTACAAGAATGTACATTTTAGAAAGTTCTTCAATGCCAACAGATTTACACAAGCAGACAAAAATCTCTATCAATTGTGTCAAACAGCTTATTCATCACTTGGCAATCTAAGGCTTATTTTTTTTCACCCTTGCTGGGCTGGATACTAACATGAGGCTTGAATCTATAGCACAAAATCCTTGCAGATTTCGGGGCAAGTTCGCTAACCACTGAGCCATCCAAATCGCCATAAAACATTTAAGTCATTTCCATTTACAGCTAACTGCTGTCTGAGAGCACATTGCAGATCAGCTCCATAGGTGCAGATTTTTGTGAAAAACACAACTAGCCATATTCTATGAAAATTGTATGCATACTTGCAATCTAAAAAAAGGTACTCCCTTTTGAATATTTCAAAATGTGTGACTTATTAAAATTATATTTCTTGCCATTGCATTGCCATAATTATTTCATGCAAATAAGTTTGTTTGCATAACAAAGGAATTAAAATATTAAAAGATAGTGAGAGAAGAAGGGTAGACAGATATGTGGAAAAGAGGAAATGGGGAGAAAAAAAGGAATGCACGAAAGTTAGCCATGTTTGAATGTCAATATTTTGTTTACAAAAAAGCAGCAAAAGTACATTTTGATCTGATTATTCATCTGAAGCAAGTTGAAACACTTGAAAAAACATTATGAAATAATTTGGGAGAAATATCGCTTTTTTTTTGTGTTTTAACCTGTGCTTGAGCCCTGTTCTGGTCTAGTCTGGTCATGCAGGTAAAGTTGGCCTTAGGAATGCTTGGAGCATACTTGCTCATGATACAAGCATTCGTATTGGCAGGATTGCCAACAACAATGATCTGAGGGGAAACAAAGATTTTTCCATCCCATGACATAAAACCTTGTACTTTAGGTCCAATAAATTATGAAATAATTAAACTAAGAAACACAATATGACATATTTACATATTTAATTAAGTTCAATCACATTATAAAATGCACAAATATGTCAAGTTTTTTATTTCTATGTAAGCAGAAGTGTAATCATGACCAGGTTACAATAACAACCAGACAATTCTTAAAAGCCAACATTGAAAAAAAAAATAAATAAATAAAAGCAGAGATTGACTTTTTAAATTAAATGTTTTAGAACTGGTTTGCACAGTAAAGGCTTCAAAATGAAAATATGAATGTTTTTAAATGATGGCTTTTTTCTCCTTTTGAGAAAAATATACCCATTGGTGCCTAATATTTGGTCTTGAGACATATTTTCTGCGATAAATCTTATCAAGACTTAGCTTTATTTTTTGTTTTCAGGTACCACAGCGCTAAAAATCTAACATTAAGGAATTCTTTTACTGTCTCTGAATCTAGTTTTATTGATAAAGGCAGAATCAAAAATATCCGCAGAGACTCAGGTAATCAAATGAAGTAATAGCCTAAATTCTTTATCAGATCATGTGTTTCCTTAATATCTTCCACCTCAGGAAAAAGTACCCGAGCACCCCCCCCACCCCCCCCTACCTTAATACTTTTTTTGGCAACTTGATCGGCAGCCTGTCCCTGAGCCTTAAATATTCTGACATTAGCTTTGAGCAGATCCTTTCTTTCCATTCCTTCCTTTCTGGGCATGGCACCGACCATAAAAGCTGCATCAGCATCCTTGAAGGCAACTTTGGGGTCATCAGTTGCAACAATGTCTTTAGAAAAAAGGATAAGACAAAAAAAATCCATGTACATAATTTGAATGTTTTATTTTACTTCCACCTAGGGATTTTTGTACGCTAATGGGCACCTTCAAAGATTAACTGCTGCAATATACAAAGTCAAAATGGGTATCCCACATCATCTAATCCTTGACAAGTCTAAATTTAATTTCAAATAAGATATACTCTTTAAAATTCCTATGCTCAGCAAAGACGACCACTGTCACACAAATTACGCAAGCATCTACAAATAAAATCGCACATTCATTGGCTGGGGTATTGTGTGTCTAGCATAAGATATTGTAACAATTACTTATACTGACAGAAAAAAAAGATTCTGATCTATAACATAGAGAAGGATACAAAGGGACCACTCTTAGGCACAAGTGTTCTGATATGAACAAATTAAATTTGAACTTGATAAACTCAACATAAAATTTGTGCCTAGACAGTTTGAAACAAGTATAATTAATTGTTTAATTTTTTTTAAAGAAATATCAATATTAGACAAGACAATGTCCATGCATAGTCACTGTTCATTTTCATTTCATTTTAGCCTTCTAGTTTCTCACTTTTGACAAGAGGGATAGCACAGTCCATCAGTTCCATGACAACACCATTAAGGACCTCCATCATAGGGGTAATGTCCAATAGGAGGAGCTCTAGAGGCTAAAAAAAAGGAAACATATCCTTATGAGGTAGATGTGGTCAGTGATATTTAAAAAAAAAAAAGAGATAATCAAACGCTTTCTTTTTCCTTCCTTCAAATGTCCTTCAACAAGTAAATCTTGACATAGAATCAATACATCAATATGCAAATTCTACACAATTACAAAGCTAAAAAAACATCAGTTTTTAACTATTTCGAAACGTCGGTTGTGACTCATTTACATTGGTCTTGACATATTTTTGGGGAGACTATACAAAAATTACAAGAAGCATAGTTTACTTTACTCTTTTAAGACGATTGATTGTGTTATAGATTAGATATGTATATGCCTCTAGAATGGTGGGATGCCAGGCAATCTTTCAAAACCTTGATGTAATGCTTTTTTTTTTCTTTTATAACATACAAGATGGTATTTTTCACTCTTCCTTGGTAAAAAATTTAAGTCAGCTTATTTTTTGCAATATACATATCACCTGCAGCAGCGATGGCCAAAGATCTTGCGAAAAAAAAAAAAGTTATATATATCTCCCCACAATTCTTATCTCTCTCTTACTGAATGCTACATCTGCCTTTCATTGAGGGTGGGGCTTTATATCAACGAGCAATACACTTAAAAAGTTAAGCTACAAGATCTCAGCTTTTATTGAGGCTTACCTGGTCTGGGCCAAAAACATCTCCCTTAGCAACAGAGAAAAGAAGGGAGTAAGCAATCTGCCCAGCTGCACCAGTGACAACAACTTTTAGAGGTTCCGCCTGCATCAAATAAAGTGGGTGATGAATCAACCGCATTTCATTAGAAATACATGGCATTCTTCAAATGTTTGAATTTAATGTTACGTACTACATCTGCATTTTCAGTCCTTTACTTAATGTAACCCTCTTTTGATGCAGCTCTTTTGTGCTCCTTCTTGCCAGGGCTTGGTCTCTGTAATTCTAAATACTCTCTTTGGTTTTGGCAAAAGAGAGGTACATTCATTTCATGATTTATTACTACAATAAGACTGAGTAGTGCATTATCTATCATTAGAACTCTTACTGAAGTTACTGATGCATCTATTGTTGGCTCAACAGGCAGAAAGACACCAATTCACACAAGACATGAATTCTAAAATAAAAAAAAATGTCTTCCTTGATGAAATGAAGGAGTAGATTAGCAATTTGTGTGAAATCCTTAACTTATCTCTTTTGCAAGAATCACATGTTAGGCAATCTGGCTTAATCAGGCATAAGTCATATTTTGAACATATTGAGTTATGAATATGATGAAGCTCATAATTTACACTTGTTGAGAGAGATTTTAACAAGTCTCACCTTATACTTTATTTAGCATTTTGAGTCAATATAAAATTTTGAAGTGCTATAATGCAATTAAGAATTCACTGTAGAGACTTTGTACTTTACATATTTGTCTTGCATGTCTGATCATCATGCCATTTTTATGGAAGTTAGACATGGAATTTAAAATTTTCATTTAGTCAAACAAGCCTTCAATTTTTTTTTATTTTTTTGTGGATGAGACCTTCTTTTAATAGGAATAATTTTGTTAACGAGAGTTCCCATTTCAGAGAAAAGAAGGGACAAGAGATCGGATTCTTTAATCTATTTCAAAGAGGAGGGAGGTTAAATTTTGATTCTTTTGTTGTTCGTGTGAAACTGGAACTTTTTTTTGTATTTTAAAATCCTTTAATGGGGAAACTTAAATCAGTTTGTCATAAGTCTTCCGCATATTTTAAAAGCTAGGTGGGTTTTAAGCCATATGGGGTTAGAAAAAGAAGTGCTATTAAAATTCACTCCATTTCTCTTGTAAAGGTCTGGGGCAAAAAGTTTTTCATAACAAACAATCAGTCAACCAGATTTTTTTTTCAAAACAAATACTTTCAACTCAACGAATAGAAATACATTTAATTGAAATTGAAAGGAATGGCATCTTTCCTCTCCTGACTTCCATTTTATGAATGGCATTTAAAATTCAACAGCCGATCCATTTTGCTCAAGCATGTAGAACTTTATTGTTTCAACTTATTCTATCCCATCAAATACTGTATTAATTTTCTCTAAAGATATGGAAGTATTATGACATATGAAGTAAGTTATAAGCAAAGTAAGTTAGCTTTACTGGAGAGTTGAGATGAATTATGCCTCATATTCATAATGCCTCTTCTATTTCTGAACCATCACATCTATAAGAACAATAGAGGTAATGTTGGATTATAAATTTACGGTCAAAAAGCTTGAAATTTGTTGATAAATGTGTGATGATATACAATAGATTAAATTTAAAGTTCAAGATATCCATTATAGCTGTTACAGTATTGTGAGGGTTCAGGCTTTTCTTCTTTTTTATTTATACAATCACTACTTCATAAAATTGAAGCAATTTAGCAGCAGGAACAGGACTGGCCTCATATTTATAAATATCTATATACTTATGACAATTCTAAATATTTTGTGGGCAAGATTTCCGTATGCGTAGCCTACACAAGAAAAGTAAATTTACGACATTAGATGCTAACCCAAATGAAAGTGAAAATAAAATACAATTAATTGAGATCATCCTGGCGTTTTATTTCCAAATTAATTGCTGAACTGGATCTGATCATCTTAGTTTGTTACCATTTTCCAAGATGGCAATCTGAGGTGACCAATTTTCTTTCAAAAATTTAAAAGATATCTTCATTTTTGGAGGAAATTATTTGCAGTTGTTTGTGAATTTTTAAATTTGTCAACTGTTTGCTAAATCTGCCTTCAAATCGTCATTCTTAAAAAAATATTATTGAAACATCATCATCTGTGCGTAATCGGAAGACTATATGGTTTGAAGATGTGATTTATTTAGGACACACTTACGATCTAGAATCCAAAATCCTATTACCTCTTCTTTTAGTTTGGCATAATATGTTGGTAGTTTGCTGTGAAAGTAACAAATTTATTGATCTATCTCTCTAAGAGATTCACAGTAAAACGTCTCATTTCAATTTGTACTTTGAGAGTTTAAATCTTCATGAATAGAAAGTTAAATCGAAAGTTAACAAAGGGCAAGACTTCCTTTTGATAACTTGGGAAAAGATATCTCTATGAATGTTATATTGATTACCAACTTATCTTATCCTAGCAGAACTATTAAATAATCAGAAAAAGGTAATTTTTTTTTTCCATCTATTGTATTTTTTTATTACATTTGAAAAGTTATCACTAGAATCGAGGCTCACAAACAAAACCTCAGCTGCCATTAACTGAAGGTGTAACTAAGTGTTTGTTCTTTGAAAAAGTTGGAGTAAAATTATTTTTTCTATTTCATTGGGGTAAAAACAATTTTTAAAATATAAATTTAAAATCATAATAACCCTTAAAAAATAATCAAAAAGGATTTTTCAGGGGATGGGATGATACAATTGGGTTTTTGTACTCTTTAAATTAATCATGGCCTGGAAAATAGATTTAATTGAGAACTGTTATTTAATTTACACCAATTTCACTTCATTGCAACCAAACTCAAACATAGACAAAAATAAAACAAATAAATATTACATCGTATTAAAAAGTTATGATATAAATTAAGATTTCATGAAAAGCCAACACACATACAAACTTTATTATCAATTTCATCGCAAGTAATTTTTAACTTTCATTGTGGTTTAGTGCGCTAAGAGATCTTTCAACAGCCACACAATACAAGTTCATACCTGGCTCATGCCATGGTTACTGAAAATAAATGGGAAGATGAGGATATATAGGCCGATTATATACCTAGATCTAGAAGAAAAAGTGAAGCGCAAAAGGATGATAACTTATTCTTTGAATATATGTAAGAATTTTGCCATCTTCGCTTTGCTTCCGCATGCGGAAAACTACCCTAACAAAGAAATAGGAATAGGTCTTGATCTTCATTGTTAGCCTAGAATCTAGCCTACATAGATCTAGGTTATTCACTCTGTGGTAAGTAACTTAGTAAGGTCAGGAGTGAACTGATGACAAGAGAGTTAGATCTAGAACCTTGTGAGCTGACTGTACAGTGTACATAATGCACATGCATATCGTGGCATGCGGAAATTCCTGCACTTCAAATAGCTAGAACCAAAATTACAAAACCTTACCATTTTGTGCAAATATCGAACAAATCAACCGTAAAGCAGCAGACAAGGCGTGGTTGTCGTGGCGCTAGCAGGTACAGGTTTATCCCTCGGTCTTTACTCTTTAGACCGACTGGCTGAAACTGTGCCGGTTAAAGGTGAAGGTCAATTTCGAGGACAAACCCTTCGTTCACTAAAAATACTTAGTTCCGCACAATTCGTCTCATGCAAAGTTTATTATAATTAAAACGATAAAAAATGTTTCAATTCAATTGTAACATGGTTGAAAAAATTTTAGAAACATAGTATAAAAATCGACACTATTTTCTAGATATATCAAATTTTCAGACGAATATTCGAAACTATCATGTAAAAAGCTGATCAATTCTTCATTCGGTAGCAACATAGTGTAAACAATATGTCGACCGCAGCCGAGGATACCGCCAATAACAACAATAGGGATAATGCTGGTAATATAAACTTACATCCACAAAGATAGAAATTCCTCAACAGCTAAATTTTTTTTTTAATTTGCATTTAAATCGGGATAATCTGGGGAGAAGTCCAAGGATTTCTAGATCTACTTTCATCAGCTACCGACGAAATCAAGGTGTGCAGGCCATGCTGTAATGTAAATAGTGCTACTTTCACACATCTCCACAATTTTTCGCCCGAGATCTCATCATTTCATTTGTAGCTGATGAAAAAATGGCACACAGAAGTCATTGGTACCGTCCCCAGACTATCTCTTAAAGTCTTAGATGTCCGTATTGCTACTAAAGCATTTTATTTTGAGGTTTCCATCTATTCAACGTAGAAATGTGGTCATTCTACCTTTTGCAATTGATGCAATGAAGAGAGCGCGGGTCTAATCATAATACATATAGTGCTACTTCATTGAGAGAAGCAAGCAAATTGGTAAAATACAAGGGCTTATAGAGACAATAAGCCATATAGTAAGAAATGTTACATTTTGTAAAGGAAAGGCATTTGTGAATTAAAGAATTAAAATTAAAATTACAAAAGTAGTTACTGTATAAACACACAAAGCTTTAAAAGGCCCTGGGGTATGCTTTTAGATGTACTGTGCACTTAGGAGGACTGCTTTCCATTCATTTTGTTAAGGTGATCAGGAAGTAGCAATCACATTGTTACCAAAATACCTACGCATTGAAAGAAAAGGAAGGGTAAGGAGAGCCAGGATTCAAAATGCCAGGCCATTTGAGATTCTTTATTAGCTTACTCTTTCATTGCCACATGTGGCCAGTCCTGTGGTGTGGCAGGCAATGTCAGGCTTGGCACACAGTACAACTACTCCACCCACACCCACACCCTCTCACGCTTCCTTTTTCCTATGTACCATGACTTTACTAACTGGCAGACAAGAATGATAGAGGTAAATAAAGACAGGCTAACTGTCTGTTTTCCACTACCCATATTAACATTAGTTGGACCTTGATTTTGAATATGTCTTGCCCATTTTACATGTATTTGATTAACCATCGTGTGCTCAGGTCGAGCAACAATGAGAACAATATTTTTTTTTTAGTTAAGTCAAAATATTGAGTTACAATGATATAAACATAAATTATGTATACATAACTGTGAACTGTGTTATTGAAAAACTTTTGAAGAAATAATGCTAATAACATGTATGTATATATATATATATTTATATATTTTGTCTCTTTTTCTTCATTGCTGTACTGTGACTGCTTTTTTTTTTTTTTTTTTTTTTT